>JBAKBP010029256.1:0-27391 GCA_037953745.1 Lithodes maja
AGCCTAGCCTATAGCCAGCCAATCTGTTTTATTATTAACTCTTGTAGATATTGTATTTAGTATTCTACTGTAGCTATACAGTATATATCTGTAATTTTAGTTGTTGCTTGCACGATCTTGTAATAACCTTTGACTGATACACTTTTTTATCTAAAAAGAGTAGGCTACTGCTTTACTAGGCTACAGTGACACCAGGTCCATCTGTTGACACAGTATATTAACCCCTTGTGTGCAGTCACACTTTATTTTTATATAATCTCTATTTGGTGAATTGTATATTTAGTTACATATTCTGTTATACATATATTTGTTTAAGGTTAGGTTATCACACCTGGTAGCCTATTTCTGCGAATTTCAATTTTATTATTTTCGGTTAGGCTATTCAACGCTGGTAGCCTATTATTGCGTATTTCAATTTAAAAAAAAAACTTTTGGTTAGGCTATCGCCCCTGGAAGCCTAATTCTGCGTATCTCAACATTTTTGTTTTCGGTTAGGTTATCACCCCTGATAACCTATTTCTGCGTATTTCAGCATATTTGTTTTCGGTTGAAGTGATTGAAGTGTTTTTAAAGTGAGTGAAGTGTTTTAAAGTGAGTGAATTGTTTTTTAAGTGAGTGAAGTGATCTGAAGAAAGTGACTGTCACCATGCCTCGCGCTTGTGCGAACTGCGCCGGTAGGTTTGGTGAGTCCATGTTTGCTACTATCGATCTTCAAGACTGCCGGCTCTGCCAGCAACGAGAGAATTTTACAGTGAAATTAGATGAAGCCTACAACAAGATCAACGTCCTCACCATGAAGCTGGAATCACTCCAAGAGTTTGTAACACTCAACGTTGGAGTACCACAAACTTCAATTGTCACCGCAACTCCAGCAGCCACCAACGCCCCAACGTCAACTGCCAACAATTCAACGCCTACAGTAGCCACTTCAGCTGATGTATCCGATACTCAAGATACAAATAGTGACTCTCTTCCCCCTCAAGACAACTTCCGTGTCGTGAGGAACAACGTTTGCCCCAAGACCAGGAAACACATACCGATTACCGAGTGTCAAAACCGTTTCCAGATACTCGCAGACTCAGATGACGAAGAGGAAATAGAAGAAGTCCGGCTCGTGGGAGACTCGATGATACGTGGTCAGCTCACAGAGTTTTGCGCCAGGGCACCTAAGACCAGGAAGCGTTTTTGTATCCCTGGTGGTGGTGTGGATGACGTAGTTGCAGCAGTTGACGAAGTATCAAAGCTGGCCCCTGCTAATACAATGTACGTCATCCACGTTGGATCCAACGATGTGCAGCGAACCCGGTCGGAAGATTTGCTTTTAAAGTACCAGCAGCTGATCAAGTCGTTTAAGGAGAAGTCATCAAGGATCATCGTCTCAGGAATCGTCCCCCGGCTCGGTGTAGAGAGCCGATTTTACAACATAGCCACCAGCACAAATCGTTGTCTAGCAAACCTCTGCAGGAAGGAGAACGTGGGATTCGTCGACACCTGGGACAATTTCTACTACGATGACTATTTGTTTTCGGACGATGGAGTTCATCTGAACCAGGTGGGAGCAGCACGTTTTGGGCGTCTTCTCAACGATGCGGTGAAGGATTTTCGGAGAAGAAATCGACTCAGCACAGGACAACCAGGAAGGAGGACCGAAGACAGCGAGGACGGCAACCTACAAAGGAATTAAATACTAATCCGTCAAGAACCGCGAATTTGGATAAATCTCCACCAACACGACCCAAATTCAAAACCGTCAGGGATAACGACCGAGGACCGAGGACAGCCATGAATGTAAATGTAGATCCGACCAGAACCAAAAATTCGATGAAAGAACGTTCTGCGAGTTCTAAAACCGCAACTTTAAAGGTTTTCTATGCAAACGCTCGTAGCATACGCAATAAATTTTCAGATTTAGAGGAACTAGTGTTTACAGAAAATTATGATGTGATTGGCATAACAGAATCTTGGCTCAATACAGAAGATAGAGACTTTTTAGCAGAGTATTCACTTCCCGGTTATGTAATGTTTGAGAACAGCTGAATAAATAAAAATGGAGGTGGCGTTTTATTTTATATCAAAGAAAGTCTTAACCCGACCCTCGTGTCAAAACCTCAAATTGTGAACGTCGACACATCTTTTGTGCTAATAAAGAATAATAAAGGTACAAAAATAATACTTGCGTTAATATACAGACCTCCAGCTCAATCAGTGCAAACTGACCGAGAAATTTACGAACAAATTGCAGATGTAAGTAACTCACAAGATACCGTAATTTTTGGCGACTTTAATTTACCTGTGACCAAGTGGGGCGATACTCTTACTTCACACTCCGGACATGACTTGTATACGAACTTGCAAGAGAGTTCGCTTTATCAATTTGTTCGAACGCCGACCCGTGGTAATAACGTTCTTGACATTGTACTTGCAACAAAAGAAGAATTGATAGAGAATTTGAATGTTGGTGATGAATTCAGTAACAGCGACCATCGTACGATAACTTTCACTTTAAAGTTTACTAGTAACGAACCAAATAGTAGCATCGAAAAAGTCCCTAATTTCAAGAAAGCAAACTTCCATAAACTTAGAGCTATGTTTAAAGAAACTGACTGGAGCTTTTTAATTAACAATAACGACATAAATACATCTTGGAAGTTATTCGAAACCACTTACCTAAAAGCAGTGCAAGACTGCATACCATCGAAAATACGGCGTCCAGGCCATAATAATAAGCCCAAATGGTGGAATAAAGATATTTCAAACTGCCTGCTTGCTAAAAAATTTGCTAATGATAGATTAAAATCCTCACAAAATGACGAAGAACGGGTGAAATTTGTAGAGCTACGACGCAAAGCCAAAAAGTTAATTAAGCAAAGTAAAAAGACCTTAGAGTTACATATTGCGAATCAAAGTAAAACAAACCCGAAAGAATTCTATAGTTATATCAGAAAGAAAAAAGTAGTTACTTCAACTGTTGGACCGTTAGTCGATGAAAAAGGAGAATACACCAAAGACGAAGTACAAATGAGTAATGCCCTCAATACCTTCTTTGCATCAGTTTTTACAACCGAAGACCTCAGTGATATCCCTACACCATCGCCGATTCAGATTGATAATTCAGATGTTCTAAGCAATATCACCGTTACAGAGAGAGAAGTATTGAATTGTTTAGATAAACTCAAAGTAAATAAAACGCCAGGACCTGATACAATCTCGCCTAGAGTTCTAAAGGAAGCTAAGAATGAGCTCTCCAAACCACTGACATTACTATTCAATAAATCCTTGCAGTCTGGAACTATGCCTGATCAGTGGAAGCTAGCCAACGTAACACCGATATTCAAAAAAGGCAGCAAATCCCTACCCAGTAACTATCGTCCAATTAGCTTAACCTCAGTTGTATGTAAAATGCTAGAAACGGTCATACGAGACAGACTCGTAAATCACTTAGAGGAAAATAACATACTTAAAGATACTCAACACGGCTTTCGTAAAAAACGTTCCTGTTTAACAAACCTCTTAGACTTCTTCCACGATATCCTCAACCTCTACGATGAGAGTAAAGCTGTAGATATTATATACCTTGATTTTCAAAAGGCCTTTGACAAAGTTCCCCACAAACGTTTACTGCTAAAACTAAAAGCGCATGGAATACAAGACGGTGTGTTGAAATGGATAGAAAATTGGCTCAACAACAGAAAGCAAAGAGTAGTCATAAACGGTAAGGCATCTAAATGGACCAATGTAAGTAGCGGGGTACCCCAGGGATCGGTACTAGGACCAATTCTCTTTCTAATTTACATCAACGACATAGATGAGGGTCTCACCTGCACAATCTCAAAATTTGCTGACGATACAAAAATTGCAAATAGCGTACTCTCAAAAGAACAAGTTGACGATATGCAACACAATCTAGATAAATTGTCATGTTGGGCCCAAATTTGGCAAATGAGTTTCAATGCGGATAAATGTAAAGTACTACATGTCGGATATCTAAATGAGAAAGCAAACTATTCGATGAATGGCACTCAGCTTAAGAATGTAAACAGAGAAACTGATCTGGGAGTAACAATATCGAGTAACCTAAAACCGAGTCAACAATGTTCAGAAGTTGTTAAGAAGGCAAACAAAATAATTGGCTTTATAGGCAGGTCATTTGAGCATAAATCCAAAGAAGTTATCCTAACCCTTTACAATTCCTTAGTCCGCCCTCTTCTGGAATACTGCGTTCAATCCTGGTGCCCTTATTACCAAAAAGATATAAACAAGCTAGAACGAGTTCAACGTAGAGTTACCAAAATGATACCTAGCCTAAAGAACAAACCATACGAAGAGCGTCTTAGAGAATTAAATCTATTTCCTTTAACCCAGCGCAGATTAAGAGGCGACTTAATTCAAGTGTTCAAAATCATCAAAGGCATCGACAATATGAACTGTAGTAAGTACTTCACTATCGACCAATCTAATTACACGCGGGGAAACGGTTGCAAAATTATTGGTAAATCTTTTAACTCGCACGAATCTAAGAATTTCTTCTTCAATCGAGTTGTCAACTTGTGGAATGGGCTTCCCCGAAACGTTATAGACTGCAGCACCGTTGATTCATTTAAATTCCGCCTAGACAAATATCTCGCATCAAACCCGCGACTGACTGCGTTTGTAAATGAATAACTTTATCCTCCCCTCAGTTACTAACCCATATGTCCCCTACTAACTTCCTAGTCCTGCCACGTTAGTGGCAGGGCAGTAGTTCCCTTTCCAATGTTCCCTTACCCACTCTAAACCACTGTTTGGACACTTGATCCTCAGTGTTTTGGAGGACAAGCAGCCTAGAAGGGTCACTAGATCTGTTGTTGCTTGATTTCCTTTGTCCTTTGTACTCTCCTCCCTCCTCACACCTCTCTTCCTGTCTCCCTCCTCTCTTTTCCTCTTCCCTATTCTCTCTCCCTCTTGTTCTCTCCTCACCTCTCTCTCTCTCTTCTCTCCTCCCTCCTCACACTTCTCTTCATGTCTCCCTCCTCTCTTTTCATTCTCTCTTTTCCTCCTCCCTCTTGTTTTCTCCTCTCTCCTCCCACCTCTCTTCCTACCTCCCTCCTCACTCACCTCTCTTCCTCCCAACCTCATGTCTTTCAGGATTTTATTGCAGTTGTTTTGCATTCGTCAGGATGAGTAGCGTTGCAAGAATGTCCCCCTCCCCCTCCCCCCCCCCCCGCGTCCCCCCTCCCCCCAACTCTGAGTCACCCCTGCACTCCTCGGAATATTTACTACTTTGTCACTCTGAGCTGTATCGTGGTGTTGATTCTGGTGGTGGTGGTGGTTGGTGTTGATTTGGCTGTTATTTGGGTTGGTGGTGAATTTGGTGGAGTTACTGTTGATGGTGGTGGTGGTGGTGGTTGGTGTTGATTTGGCTGTTATTTGGGTTGGTGGTGGTGCAGTTGGTGGTGTTACTGTTAGTGGTGGGGCTGTTTGTGTTTGGTGTTGATTTGTCTGTTATTTGGGTTGGTGGTGGTGAAGTTAGTGGTGGTGATGGTGGTGGTGGTTGGTGTTGATTTGGCTGTTATTTGGGTTGGTGGTGGTGAATTTGGTGGTGTTACTGGTGGGGGTGATGGTGGTGGTGGTTGGTGTTGATTTGGCTGTTATTTGGGTTGGTGGTGGTGAATTTGGTGGTGTTACTGGTGGGGGTGATGGTGGTGGTGGTTGGTGTTGATTTGGCTGTTATTTGGGTTGGTGGTGGTGAATTTGGTGTCGTTACTGTTTGTGGTGGTGTTTGTGTTTGTGTTGATTTGGCTGTTATTTGGGTTGGTGGTGGTGAAGTTGGTGGTGGGGGTGTTTGTGTTTGGTGTTGATTAGGCTGTTATTTGGTCGGTGGTGGTGAATTTGGTGGAGTTACTGTTGGTGGTGGTGTTTGTATATGTAGTTGGTGTTGATTCGGCTGGTATTTTCGTTAGTGGTGGTGTTACTGTTGATGGTGGTGGTGGTGGTGGTTGGTGCTGATTTGGCTGTTATTTGGGTTAGTGGTGGTGAATTTGGTGGTGTTACTGTTGATGATGGTGGTGGTGGTGGTGGAAGGATCTGTGGGAATTACAAGGTAAACACTCAATTAAAAAGCACACTATTCTCAATTCACTATTTTAACAACCCCCGATTCTTCCTAAGCTGCATAAAATCGTCTAAATATAACTAGCATTAAATAAGAAAAGACGTCGCCGGTACGGAGAAGGTTAATGTACTTATGGCAATATTTGATGTGGTGGAGGTGGCATATAATTGTGATGAGGAAATTGTGGAAGAGGTAATTATACTATGCGGGGGCAAATGTAGCACAGTCGCGGGAAGAAGTTTGTAGTACACTGGAACGTTGATAAACCTAGCCCTTATGTTTGTAATAGTTAACACGTAAGGACCGATCCATTAAAAAAAAAACAATAATAATAATAATAATAAACACAAACAAAATATCACTTCATAGCCATTACTATCCTCATCATAATACCCGCCCAGCCATCACCACCATAACCTAATCCTAACTATCACCACTACCACTACCATACAGCTTTCACCATTTTGCCCAAACCATAAGCTACACCACCATCACCACCACTATCAACAATATCAACACCCCAGCTCTTCACCACCACCACAATCCCTCCTCCCTCCATCACCACACCAGTCCATCATATCCTACTATGGTCCGTTCATTCTAGGTTGGGCAGACATCGTAACCTCTAACCTCTGTAACTCAAAAAGGGCTAGAGCAAATAAGCTGTCAATCTCCACACCTATTCTCTAGCCAAGTCTTCCTATTTTGGTAGAAATATTAGCTCGGTTACTCTAGTCCTTTTTGAGTTATGAGAGGTTAGGGGTTACGATTTCTGCCCAACCTAGAATGACCAGACTATGCCATCACACCCAAAACCACCATCTTCCCCACAGCAACAATCTCCCTTCTCTCCACCACCACAACAATCCCCTTCTTCCACCAAGAACTTCAAAAATTATCGTTTTTCCTCCACCACTACCACAATCCCCCCTCCTACCACCACCACAACATTCCCCCCCTCCTACCACAACCACAACAATCCCCCTCACTATCACAATCCCACCTCATTACCACCACCACAACAATCTCCCCACTACCACCGCCACAACAATCCCCCTCACTACCACAATCCCCCCTCCTACCACCACCACAACAATTTCCCTTCCTTCCACCACTTCAAAAATCCCCCCTCCTTCCGCCACTTCAAAATATCCCCTCTTTCCCCCACCACTACCACAATCCCCCCTCCTACCACCACCACAACAATCCCCCCACTACCACAATCCCCCTCCTACCACCACCACAACAATCCCCCCACTACCACAACCCCCCCCTCCTACCACCACTACAACAATCCCCCCTACTACCACCACCACCACAACAACCCCCCACTACCACAATCCCTCCTCCTACCACCACTACCACAATCACCCCTCCTACCACCACCACAACAATCCCCCCACTACCACAATCACCCCCCCCCCCTCTCCCCCGCACCAACAGCAGGAATCTCATCTAGCTGAGAGATATGTGGGTCTGCCTGATGTTTATGTCTGTTTATGTCACCAACTATTGCCTGGGGTTCCGTACGTAGCGATGGTGGTAGCGATGGTTGTGATTGTGGTGCCTTGGGGTAGGTTGCGATTGTGGTAGCTTAGGATAGGTTGTGATAGTGGTGGTTGTGGTAAATATGGTTGGTGGGACAGTGGTTGAGGTGTATATTGTGATTGTAGTTGAATGTACAATGAATAACTTTATTTTATCCTCCCCTCAGTTACTAACCCATATGTCCCCTACTAACTTCCTAGTCCTGCCACGGACATTAGTTCCAGGGCAGTAGTTCCCTTTCCAATGTTCCCTTACCCACTCTAAACCACTGTTTGGACACTTGATCCTCAGTGTTTTGGAGGACAAGCAGCCTAGAAGGGTCACTAGATCTGTTGTTGCTTGATTTCCTTTGTACTCCTTTGTACTGTAGGTTTATATGCACAAGGTTCAGTAAGTACGTTAGTTTGGGTCGTCCACTTATAAAGGGTCAATTATGACACAGAATAGGTTGGTCAGTCTCTGGAGATAATTTATGTCATGTTGTTGTTTAATAATGCAGCAGAGCAGCAGTAATATTTTATTGTTCTACTTAAAGTAGGTACGGTACGATTGTTTTTATTTTGGTATTTTGGTAAATATAATCTTGGTAGAAAGGTTTTGGTGGGTAGAATATTGAGATAAATACATGAGTTGCAATTGAATACATGAGTTGCAATTGAATACATGAGTTGCAATTGTATAAAAATCTTAGTAGGAAAGACTAATAGTTAATTGGGTTAATGGATTGTGATAAAGATAATAATTGTTTATATACATTTAATCCTGGTTGTAGACTATGCATTGGTGTCGATTGTGGTAGAAATTATAATATGTACTTAGGTTTCGCCGCGGAAAAGGCTATTATTGAAATTGCAGTAAGGATAATTAAGACACAAAGTATCTTATCATTGTAGTATTTTGAAGTAGGTTTATAATAGTGCAATTTATATAATTATTTGTAGGAATTATTTTGTATAATTCTTATTTATGTCATTGAAAACTTGTAACCCCTTCTGTACCGGAGACGTTATTTCGTTTATTTTATTTCAGCTGCATATAAGGAATTTTATGGAGTTTAGGAAGGATATTAGACAGCTATAAGGATTGAGATAATGTGTAACCTTGTAATTGGTAGACATCCTTTCTAAGCTGAATAAAATCTCCATGTAATTGTCAGAATACAATGAAAATTGCTATACCGGTACTGAAGGGGTTAAGTGACGTCCTCTTCAATACGACGCTTCAACATTTATTGTGAGAAATGTGTTGATTTGATTGTAGTTTAAGACTCAAACGCACTAAACAATTTCGATATACAGCTAGTGCATTCAAACTCGCAATTATTCACACGCAAGCAGAAGGGTACACCACAATGCACTCAACAATAATTCCTGATAAGACACGCAAACACCAAAACTCACGCACACACTCAAGTACTCATGCACTTATACAATCAACCACACGCAAACACTAAATCACGTGCATACACACAAGTATGCACACACTTAAACAAATCACACACACATTTAAAGATGCACACACACACACACACACACACACACACACACACACACACACACACACACACACACCTAGCCTAGTAGGTAGAGCTCTCGTCTCACACACGAGGGGTCGGGGGTTCAATCCCCGGCCGGGCGGAGACAAATTGGGCTTGTCTCCTTTCATGTGTTAGCCTCAGTTCACCTAGCTGTAAATAGGTACCTGGAATAAGTGGACGACGTTGTGACGTCCCATCTGGGGTTGGCAAAAATGGTACAAGGCGAGATGGGTATCATATGGTTCACCTAAGCTGATGGCTACCTAAGCCTTCGGGCGAGACGGTACCGTCTATAGTGAGAATGGTACCATACAGATCCACCCTAAGCCTTCGTTTCCGATGTCGCCAATTGGCTAAAATACAGACTACACACACATCCACAGCCATTCCAACAGTACATAAAACACTTAACATGCATTTCACGCAATACATTCCCAGTTAAGGAGGCGCGATAATAATGAGCTTAGCTCGCATTGCGTGGATTCCCCTTGACGAACAAGTAACTGAGTAACACACACACACACACACAAACGCATACACACACACACACACATACACGACAAATTACAAGTACACACCCAAGTAAACACACGCTTGTACAAACAATCGTGGTATTCTTATTGTTATAAATTCATACCTACATAGTGAATCTATTCTCACACACACACACACACACACGTAGCAATCTCTCTCTCTCTCTCTCTCTCTCTCTCTCTCTCTCTCTCTCTCTCTCTCTCTCTCTCTCTCTCTCTCTCTCTCTCTCTCTCAATTAGAACTTCACCCATGACAATCCCCACCCTGTTGAAAGAAAACCTTATGTTCACCAGATGTAAGTTGGATAAAACAAAAAGTAAGATATTATTAAGCAAGGGAAGATCATTTGTTTTGGTAGTGAGAGAGAGAGCGAGAGAGAGAGAGAGAGTGTGAGAGTGAGAGAGAGTGTGAGTGTGAGTGTGAGTGTGAGAGAGAGAGAGAGAGTGAGAGTAGAGAGAGAGAGAGAGAGAGAGAGTGAGTGAGGGAGGGAGAGGGAGAAATAGAGATTAGAGGTTCGCAAGATAACCTGTTGTTTACTTAGTCCCGAGTTCAATCCCGGGTGGTATACGGTGAGCCTCATAATAATCTATTATCCTAATCAATTCATAAACGAATTGCAAAGACTCACCAGTAAATATCGAGCACTGAACACAAAAACTCTTGATACATGCCATGCAATATGTATTAAGGTGGTTAAGCAAACTATAACGCACACAATCATTATAGCCACCCATCATCAATTATACACATCAGCAAACTATAACGCACACAATCATTATAGCCACCCATCATCAATTATACACATCATTAAACTATAACGCACACAATCATTATAGCCACCCATCATCAATTATACACATCATTAAACTATAACGCACACAATCATTATAGCCACCCATCACCAATTATACACATCATTAAACTATAACGCACACAATCATTATAGCCACCCATCATCAATTATACACATCATTAAACTATAACGCACACAATCATTATAGCCACCCATCACCAATTATACACATCATTAAACTATAACGCACACAATCATTATAGCCACCCATCATCAATTATACACATCAGCAAACTATAACGCACACAATCATTATAGCCACCCATCATCAATTATACACATCATTAAACTATAACGCACACAATCATTATAGCCACCCATCATCAATTATACACATCATTAAACTATAACGCACACAATCATTATAGCCACCCATCACCAATTATACACATCAATTATACACATCATTAAAACTATAACGCACACAATCATTATAGCCACCCATCACCAATTATACACATCATTAAACTATAACGCACACAATCATTATAGCCACCCATCATCAATTATACACATCAGCAAACTATAACGCACACAATCATTATAGCCACCCATCATCAATTATACACATCATTAAAACTATAACGCACACAATCATTATAGCCACCCATCATCAATTATACACATCATTAAACTATAACGCACACAATCATTATAGCCACCCATCACCAATTATACACATCATTAAACTATAACGCACACAATCATTATAGCCACCCATCATCAATTATACACATCATTAAACTATAACGCACACAATCATTATAGCCACCCATCACCAATTATACACATCATTAAACTATAACGCACACAATCATTATAGCCACCCATCATCAATTATACACATCAGCAAACTATAACGCACACAATCATTATAGCCACCCATCATCAATTATACACATCATTAAACTATAACGCACACAATCATTATAGCCACCCATCATCAATTATACACATCATTAAACTATAACGCACACAATCATTATAGCCACCCATCACCAATTATACACATCATTAAACTGTAACGCACACAATCATTATAGCCACCCATCATCAATTATACACATCATTAAACTATAACGCACACAATCATTATAGCCCACCCATCACCAATTATACACATCATTAAAAATACGATTTATTTGCCATGAACACCCACCACACGCAATCCCTGAAGTATTTATATACTGTGATCTTTGAACCACATGCGAAATACATATACTGTATAAACAAGAAACTCACCAAAAAAAACGCTTTTTCATATTCATACATAAGAGGTAAACAATGCAAAAAAGTCACAAAACTTTGATCACACACATTTATCTATATAATAATTTCGATTGTCTGTCTGTGTGTTTCTTTATAGGCGGCCGCAGTTTTTTAAGCTAGAGCGTTTCATACTTGGTATGCATAGTAAGGGGGGTCCCTAGACAGGTTTTTAGTGAAAAAATAGAATTCCCCAGGGTGAAAGGGGACGGAGAAAATGGGCGCGAAATCGGAAAAAGGGCCGTTTGGGGCAGAAGGAGGCCTCCGATCGAAAAAGTGTATGGAACGAAAGTTGTTCGCAGCCCCCCAAAATGGGGGTACGGATGAGGTCAGATCCAAAATCGGAGGTCATTTAGTGGCCGAAATCAAGGTCGCCGTTTAATGAGGCACAGGGAGGTCGAGGCCGGTGTGGTAGTAGTGATTGATGATGGTAATTATGGTAGTAGTAGTGGTGGTAGTAGTGATGGTGATTATGGTGATTACCCGGGCAACGCCGGGTACCCCTGCTAGTATAATATATAGCTGGACTAATGGAAGTATTTACACATTTTGAGATATATATATATACTCACTATTAACACCTATCTTATTAGACATTCGTAACCTTGTATGTCAAACAGTCGTCACGATACCTCACGAAAAAACACTCGTAATAGACTTTTATGATACAATTATATCAATTATTTAAATAGTACTCACCACAGGCATTTCACAATTTAAGGCGCATATCACAAGCATAAACGAAGAATTCCACATAATTATCCACGATGAACACATAATAAAACGTTAAGGGGAGGTTTCTAGTTTGTTTCCTACTCCTCCAGCAATCTTAAAAATGTCACCCCCCTTGACCCCCTTTCAAGATAAATTTGTACATTTTTCGGTAGAAAAAATGTCCCGGCCAAAGGCCGGTTAGTCTTAAATTATAGGCTCGCTATCGCTCGCCAGGATAAAAATCGACACCTAAATTGCACGAAAGGTCTTAAAATTGACAGAATGGGGCGGAAATTCTTAAAATCACCAAAACTAATGGAGCAAACGTCTTAAAATCTCAAAAGCAAGGGGGGCTAACCATGAGAGAGAAAGGGGTCAAGAAAAAAAAATCCCTCAAGTGGAGACCTCCCCTTAATAAAGCATTAATAGTAAGAAGGGATGGTTAACCTTTTAGTAGATTGTTTCATTCATGTATTTGGCTTCTAGTTTCCTCCCTAGACCTCCATCACACTTAATAAACAACAACCCCCACATCTCCTTCACAAATAGAGCTTAATTCACTCGTTTTTCTAGCCTATTTATGTACTGAGAATGGAAAGACAAATCTGAACAAACATTAATGGTCCCCGGCGAAGATCTTCCAACACTAACCTCACACACACACACATACACAGACGCACACGCACACGCACACATACACACACACACACACACACACACACACACACACACACACACACACACACACTTCAAGAGCAAAAAGTAAAAAGCAAAAAAGTAATACAAGTGATACAAAAAAGGAACACACAAGCACAACACACAACATAAACTTCAAGAACAAGTCAAAAAAGTAATATAAATAATACAGACCAACAAGGCAAAAACAATCTTCCCCCCCAACACAAAAGCTCCTTTGCACCAGCGCCCCAACAATAGCGCACCGATATTAAGCAGAAGGTATATTAATCAACATCAAAGTGAATTGGGTGACAACAAGGCCGGCATGAGAAGAGACCAGCAATCCTCACTCGTAGGTAAAAAACGCCAGAGATTAAACACCGGAGATATTATACAGATCCCCCGAGGCGTCCGAGGGAGTAAGGGATTGTTATTTCCCAGTTATGTGTTATATATACAGTAATATACTATATATATATATATATATATATATATATATATATATATATATATATATATACTGTATATACAGGCAAGGTGTTAGTGAGTTTTTTTTGGCTATTGCTTTTGACGAATCCCTGTGGAGAGCGTTTTGTTAGGAATGTTTTGTGATGATGAAGTCTTATGTTAAATGTATGTGATAATATGTTTGTGATGATTTATGTGTTATATATATACAGTACATAGGGAGGGAGGGAGTTGATGAGTCTATGTGGTGAGTGCTTGTGACTAGTGCCTGTGATGAGCGTTTTGTTAATTAACCCCTTGAGGATTATGACGCGTTTTTGACAGTATATTCTGGCTATAATTAGGTGATTTTATTCAGTTTAGGAGGAAGTTGTGGCAGCTGGAGGATTAATTGGGTTAGTATTTTATCCCCTTGATTCCTAGAGATCCGTACTAAGCTGACTAAAATTGTCTAATAATAGTCAAAAATATAAAGTCAAAACTTCGTAATAATCTTCAAGGGGTTAAGAATGTTTGAAGATGAGGGCTAGTGTTAAATAATATAAATGTAATCGCTTAGCAGCTAATTCCTCGATACCTAATGAAATACTATGAAACTACTATGTCTCGGCATCATAATAAGACCAAGTTTATATAATTAGTAGCATATTTCACTACAAAATCTCCAAAATAACTGAGAAATCTTGGTGGTAGCTTTGCAATTTACCGCCAGATGAAATGAAACAGAGTCTAGTGGAATGTTTGTGATGAATGCTTTGTGAATGGTTGCAGTGAACGCTTTTGACGATTGTCTGTGATTGTAATGTGTGAGGTTGGTTTGTAAAATGTGGATTGTGGATTGTTGTGATAAGTTCTGTTGATGATTGCCGGTGTCGAGCGTAATTATCGTCAATGTTTGTGAAGAGCAGGTCCACTCATGGCTTAATTAGTGTGATACTGTTTCACAATAAGTGCTTCGAGAATGCTTTTGATGAATAATTGTGATTGTCATGTGAATGATTGTGATGAGGACATAATGCTTGTGATGTATGCTTAGAAAGGCTTAACCCCTTATGTACCGGCGACGTCTTTTGCTTATCATTCTAGCCATATTAAGACGATTTTGTTCAGTTTAGGAAGGGCATATGGTAGCTAAAAGGATACATTGAGATAGTCTGTAGCCTTTTAATTGGTAGACGTCCTCCCTGAGTTGAATAAAATCGTCTAATAGTTACCATAATACAATGAAAAGTACATCACCGGTACAGAAGGGGTTAAGGGGAGAATGATCGGTTTTTTCTGGTCCCACTTCTTCCTTATGTTTAGACTATTTAGTTTTCAGATTTTAAGACGTTCAGCCCATTAGTTTGGCGATTTTAAGACCTTTTCCCCCCCCCCATTCTTTGTCAATATTAAGACGTTTCCTGTCATTTAGGTGTCGATTTTTGTAATGGCGAGCGATAGCTAGCCTTAGAATTGTGGCATGGTATGAACTTTGCCAGGACGTTTATTGTAGGTTTATTCCAATTGACCACTTGCGAGTTTCAGGTTATAAGGAAGTTGGAACTATAGGCATCGATATTTAACATAATTACAAACTTGCATACGGTTGTAGTGCATCTATAAATACATACAATCAAATTACTTATACTGTCTAACCATTAAGAAACCTGTATTATTTTTGCATTCCCGTTCATTATCGATGTTTACAGCTCCAACTTCCTTATAGCCTGAAACTGGCAAGTGGTTTATTATTCAAGGCGTTTATAGTGATCCATAGAAATGATTGTTATGTATTTTTGTATTATTTGTCCTGTAACTATGGTGTTGCTGGGTTAAGGGGATAGTGCTTGTTTGTTGGTCTATGTATTTATTTATTTATTTATTTAGATATATATTTTTATTTTCCTCGCTAGACCTCTATCAATGTGAAAAAAACACCCCCTAGACCCCCTTAAAACATAAATTTGTAAATTTTTCGGTAAAAAATGTGCCGGCCAAAGGCCGGTTAATTTTAAAATTACAGGCTCGCTATCGCTCGCCAGGAAAAAATCAACACCTAAATGGCACGAAAGGTCTAAGTATTAACGAAGAAAGGGAGCGAGAGGCCTCAAAATCGCCAAACTAATGGGCCGAACGTCTTAAAATCTGAAAACTAATGGGGCTAAACATGAGGGAGAAGGGGGACCAGAAAAACGACCCATCTCCCCTTAAACCTGCCGCCCTGATTTAATGAAATAATCGATCATTGCTACTTGTTCAAACGTATCATGATATCAACTATGTTAAAGTAAACATAAATGTATCTCTTGGTAACTACATGCTTCTGAATGGTATTATATAACTTTACATATAGTTAACCCTTTGAGTACCTGCGACGTGAGTTAAATTTTATACTAGATTTTTCACAAGCATCGAGTCATTACCGTCCCTCATGAGCAAGGGGATGGGGTAGTAGTACAGGACCCCAATGGAAATACGCCTAATCAGCCTTATTGGGCTATCCTTAGCGGGCTTAGCATGCGCTAGCTTTAAGAACTATTATTATTATTATTATTATTATTATTATTATTATTACACGATATTGTGCAGCTTATGAAGGATCTCTGATAGTCAAAAGGGTTGGTTGAGATAGTTTGAAGCCTTAATATTGCTAGAGATCCTTCCTAAGCTGAATAAAATCGTCTAATCATTGCCGGAAGATAAATAAAAGAATGTCACTGGTAGTGAACAGGTTAACATAATCTGTGGGGGCGCTCGGTTATGGCCTTGGAATTGCTCGGGGCCTTGGGGCTGTTCGGCCAGGCAGCTTGGGGAACAACAACAACAACAACATAATCAATTGAATTTTGTGTGTAAGAATATATTGATTGTCGTTCTATGTGAGAAGTTAAGGTTTTCAGGGTTTGGTCTAATAATTAATTGAGACCACAACGATTTCTGTTTGTCCAAATGAAGAAAATATATGTAATTCCAAATGTACATATTTTTAAATAGTCTAATAGTTCCTCTCCGTATGATGTCAACATATGGTAGTAGTTTCGGGCGAGATCAAGTGACCTGTTTACAAAACTACGAACCAGGATAGAGATATAAGATGAATACGAATATGAGAACCAAATGAGATATATAATGAATACATAAATAAGAACTATATTAGATATGCGTAATATATATGAATGCGTAATGAAAACCCAAATTGGATACATAGAATAAGAACTAGTTTAGAGGTATAACATTAATACGTAAATAAGAACCAAATTAGAGATACAAAATTAATACATAATTAAGAACCAAATTAGAAATACAAAATTAATACATAATTAAGAACCAAATTAGAGATACAAAATTAATACATATATAGAACCAAATTAGAGATACAAAATTAATACATATATAGAACCAAATTAGAGATACAAAATTAATACATATATAGAACCAAATTAGAGATACAAAATTAATACATAATTATATAGAACCAAATTAGAGATACAAAATTAATACATAAATAAGAACAAAATTAGAGATACAAAATTAATACATAAATAAGAACCAAATTAGAGACACAAAATTAATACATAATTAAGAACCAAATTAGAGATACAAAATTAATACATATATAGAACCAAATTAGAGATACAAAATTAATACATAAATAAGAACCAAATTAGAGATACAAAATTAATACATAAATAAGAACCAAATTATAGATACAAAATTAGTACATAATTAAGAACCAAATTAGAGATACAAAATTAATACATATATAGAACCAAATTAGAGATACAAAATTAATACATATATAGAACCAAATTAGAGATACAAAATTAATACATAAATAAGAACCAAATTAGAGATACAAAATTAATACATAAATAAGAACCAAATTAGAGATACAAAATTAATACATAAATAAGAACCAAATTAGAGATACAAAATTAATACATAAATAAGAACCAAATTAGATACAAAATTAATACATAAATAAGAACCAAATTAGAGATACAAAATTAATATATAAATAAGAACCAAATTAGAGATACCAAATTAATACATATATAGAACCAAATTAGAGATACAAAATTAATACATAAATAAGAACCAAATTAGAGATACAAAATTAATACATAAATAAGAACCAAATTAGAGATACAAAATTAATACATAAATAAGAACCAAATTAGAGATACAAAATTAATACATAAATAAGAACCAAATTAGAGATATATAATTAATACCGGTACGTATATAAGAACGAAATTAGATATACAAAATATATACAAAAATAAACACCAAATTAGAGATAAACATAAATCCCAGGTCACGCAAACAAATAATTAGGCTCACAAATAACCCGGGCTGGGAAAGAGACGCTACAGATACCCATTTCGAGTAACGTAATACCCACATTTCACGATAAACAAGTCTTGCGGAAAAATATAGGAGGCAGTATTGTAACTCTTTGCCTCGACACTGGCAGTACCACCCCACCCTGCCTTCAGAACACTAGGTACGGTACAGCCTCCAATAAAAGTCTATAGAAATAATGTTTTTTTCTCTAGGCTAGTACAGCGTTCGGAAATTATTCATACATGACATTGACTATATAAAGTATTACTGTATGCATAATAACATTAATTGCATTCATATATCAGTGTACATATAATATACTTGCAAATAATTAAAAATATGAGAGGAAATAATTTTTTCTTTTCTTCTCTAGGCTAATACGGCGTTCGGAAATTATTTATACATGACTATATAAAGAACTACTGTATACATAATAACATTAATTGTACTCATAAACCATTTTACATATGATGTACACTTGTAGATAATTCAATATATGAGATGAATTCAAGTTTGTATTTGGATGTATACAATTTATATTTACAAATCAGCTTATTATACTGTACATGACATAATACTGTACTTGCGCGATGCAAAGTAGGAGAGGTCCTCGAAACCCAGCCCCAAATCTCTCATGACTCGAGATAGACTGAAAGGGGGGATGGTTGTTGTTTTGTCTGGACCCCCTTCTCTCTCATGGTTAGCCCCATTAGTGTTCATGTTTTAAGACGTTCGGCCTATTAGTTTTGCGATTTTAAGACTTTTCGCCCCACTTGGCATTGCTAAGAACTTTCGTGGCATTTAGGTATCGATTTTTTTCCTGGCGAGCGATAGCGAACTTTTGCCTCCAACTGTATCCCCCCCCCCCTCCACACACACACACACACACACATACCCCATAAACACATCACAATAACGCAACCCGGATTTAGAAGGTTGTTATAATGATGTCGACAAGGTGGGCCGGGAAGAGAGGGGGGGGGGGGGGGGGGGGGAGAGAGATAGGGGAAGGGGAGGTAGGGGAAAGGGAAGGTAGAGGAAGGAGTGGTAGAGAGGAAGTTATTGGTTCTAGAATTACTGTTCTCTTCTAAGCGTTCCCTTTTGACTATCTTATGTATATATATTATATATATATATATATATATATATATATATATATAGGGGAGGTGTGGTGGAGTGGTCTTGCCACTGGCCTGGTAATCCAAAGGTCCCGGGTTCAAATCCCGATGTATCAATGGGAAGATATTATTGGGATGGAATTTGTGCTGTACCTAGTATCAGTGCATTACCACAAGCCCACCGAAACGTCAATAAAATACCCTCATTGTTCCCTGATTAAATAGCACTGTATGAATATTCCCATATTCAAAATATGCTACAGGGGTGCAATGCCTGGTGAGTTATCTGCTCAACAGGTGGCGTTGTGTGTGTGTAAGTGTGAGAGTCCGAGTGTAGGGGGTGAGACAGTGAAGCACGGGAACGAGATGGCTTCAGAGATGGGGTCGTTTCGGGCCATGAGTGAGCACCATGCCTCATGTGAAGGCAAGATGGCAGGTGCTCGTTGTACTCTACGTGCTTCACATGTCTCACTCCCTAGACTGGAACAAGACCTCACGGGCTTCACTGTTCATTGTAAAGCGGTGAATGTTAAGGCTCTCAGCCTATGCCCGAGAGGAAGTAAGTTGGAATATAGAAAAAAACAAAAAAAACTAAAAATATGTATATTTATAGAGAGAGAGAGAGAGAGACAAGGTTGAGTTGCAGAAGGTGGTATAGGATTATAGGAGGGGAAGGGCTGAAGTCAATGTGCATAAAATCTCTGTAACCCCTCTCCCTCACACACACACACACACACATACACACACACACACACATACACACACACACACACACACACACACACACACATACATACACACACACACACACGATTACACCCTCTGTACAAAGAACTACCAAAGAAAAGCAAACAACAACAGATATATTGTTCTGTACGAGATTGTTTGTCCCTTATATGTTTCCCCAAGGTAAATCACTACTCCTTTGTTAACCCCTTCTATCCCTCTCCTCCACCCATATACAGTAAGGCTGCCCACAACCCTCTTATCTAACCCCATTCCCTTCCCCACCCAAGGCCCCTTGAGGAGACAGTCACTGGTTCTTTGGTCTATTAATTCATTTATTAATTTATTTTTTAGTTTCCTCGTTAGACCTGCATCAAGCTTAGAAAAACACCCCCTAGACTCTCTTCAAAGTAAATTTGTACATTTTTCGGAAGAAATTTGTCCCGATAGAAGTCATGTTTCTCTTTAAATTACAGGCTCGCTATCGCTCGCCAGGAAAAAAATCGACACCTAAATGGCACGAAAGGTCTGTCTTCGTAGTGCAATGGATAAATGCACTGAATTTCGGTGTGAGCATCCTAGGTTCGAATCCCTGGACTGCCACATGTATTTGTTGATTTCATTAATTGAGTTTAGGAGTAAAGTCGGTTGGTGGAGGTAACATAATAATTGACAACGAAATGGGGCGAAAGGTGTTAAAATCGCCAAACTAATGGGCCAAATGTCTCTTCCCCACACCTTCCCCTCCCTCCTCTTCCCCAGTACCCCTATCCCCAGCTTCCTCCCCTCTCTCCCCACCACACTCCACCCTCTTCATCTCCCTCTCTAACCATTATTCCCTACCCTCCATCACCTCTTCCTTCCTAGCTTCCTTCCCACCCATCCTATCCCCAGCTCCTTCTCCTCCCAAACCCTCCCTCACCCTTTTTACACCCCAACTTCTACCCTCTCTCCCCACCACTCCACCCTCCCCAACTCATTATCTAACCCCCTTCCTTCCTCACTTCCTTCCACCCCTTCCTCCCCTCACTCACCCTAACCATAACCATTTCTCCCTCCCATCACCCCTATCCCTCACCCCTTCCTCCCCAGCTTCCCACCCTCTCCTCCTACCACTCCACCCTCCCCAGCTCACCCTCAATCTATTCCTCCCTTACATCACCCATATCCTTCACCTTCCCTTCCACCCCAGCTTCTTCCCCACCGCTCCCCCTATCACCCCAATCCTTCACCCCTTCCACCCCACCACTCCCCCCGTCACCCCTATCCCTCACCCCAGCCTCCTCACCACCGCTCTCCCGTCACCCCTATCCCTCATCACCCCTTTCGCCCCAGCTTGCTCCCCACCGCTCCCCCATTCCCCCTATCCCTCACCCCCCCCCACCCCAGCTTCCTCTCCATCGCTCCCCCATCACCCCTATCCCTCACCCCTTCCACCCCACCGCTCCCCACATCCCCCAATCCCTCACCCCCCCTTCCACCCCAGCTTCACCACCACTTCCCCCTCCACCCTATCCCTCACCCCCCCTTCCACTCCAGCTCCCCCCCCCTCCCCCCCCCCCCCCCTACACACTCCCCCTGTCACCGGATACCCCAGTTCTAGCGGCACTAAGACCAAAACACGGCGGTGGCAAGTTCAGGTTTGGGGTTATTATTAGTAGTCGCTGATATGGGTTGCCGGGGGGGGGGGGGGGGAGAAATTAGAGGTTTTGAGAATATGATTGTTAGATTCGTCGGTACTTTGGTATACTATTATATCCTAATTTTCCCTATCCTAATTTCCTGGTGAAATATTTGTTTTATGTATTTTTTTGTTAGTTATCTTGAATTTGCAATATTTTGTATTTATATTTTGAATGCCTTCATTTAGTATACAGTATATGAAGAAGAAACACAAATGTTTAAACAAAGTTTCATCTGAATAGATAACATATATTTGCCTTACTACGGAGAGTTAATGTTGACTTATATATATATCATAGTAATCTCACATTCTACATTTTGTGTATATTTCCAATTGTTTGCTTCAAACTTCTGAGAGGCCTAAAACAGTATTAATGTAAAATTATATGTATTTCTAGATCAGTTCTTTATGCCAAATCCTAAATACACACACACACACACACACACACACACACACACACACACACACACACACACACATACACGTACAAACAAACAGTACTCATTCAACCATTCTTCTGTGCAAATAAACACCCTGCTCTCATTCCCTCCACATTTCATCCACATGTATGCTACAAACACAAGATACTCGTTCCTGTACGTTCATACCCAGCACACACCACACACACACACACACACACACACACACACACACACACACTTTATACATATCTGAGGTAAGCTAGGTTAGGCGAGGCGAGGCTATGGCAAGAATAAACAAGATTCAAGGTAGTATCATTTAAGTTCATGGTTTGGCTTGGTAGTTGGCTAGGTAGATTAGGTTGGGCTATGATAAGGTAAATTAGATTAAGATTAGCCTGCATAATGTTTGCTAAGGATGTGGCTAAGTATGGTTAAGTGAGGGGAATCTAATTTAAATGGGGCGAACCGTTCTGTTGACGCGTATTATGTGGAAATACAATATAACCCTCTCCTGCATACCCATCAAGTCGGCACCCCACCACAAGTCACCAGTTCTCCGTCAATTAGTCTACTCGAGTGTTATCGCGGCTGAACGATCGCCGGGCCGTCTTCGCTGTCTTCACCGTCTTGTCACCGGCGACCACACGGTATTTTTGTCCGTAAATGATATAGAAATAGGGGTTGTGGTTACGGGGAAGGCAGTCAAGGGGCCGTCACAGGATCGCTTTTGCATGCCATTTCATTTGCATTTATGGACTGGTAGCTTCTGAAAGTGAGATTTATAAGAATTCAATTATGTAAAATAGGCGGCCTCCTCTCTTGTAAATTGGTAAATTGGTCCCCAGATGCTTCTGTTATAAATGACAGTCGACAATAATTGCCAGAAATAGTGTTTGTATGAACTGGGTAACTGCAGTCCATGGAGGTACGATTTCTAGGGTTTCAGTGGTTGTCCACGTTAACACCGATTACATTTTGTGGCGAGTCGATGTACAGTACTCGTATTAGAAGTATGACGCAATAGTTAAAGGTACTTCTCCTCGAGTACCTCTCCACCAGCTTTAAATTCACCAAAGCTTATATGTACCAGTTGTTATATGGTTATCTTGAATGAAAGGCACCTTTAGGGGAGTGGATTTTGTTTCATCGATTTGTTGTCCCCCTTTCTCCTTTGGTTTATGCCAACCAGTTTTCTGTGGCCAACGAGACTGTATCAGTTGTCTATTGCTGTATTATGTGTGGCCTGGTAACAACTTTGTAGAAACATCCTATTATATTCTAGTTTGCTTAAAGGGGGTTGCGGTTTGTATATTTCTTGCTGGTGTGTATATTATTTCTGACTGATATTGGAGTACATGGGGATCTGACTGATATTGGAGTACATGGGGATCTGACTCCGGTGTGAACAATATCGATGCTTAGGTTGCCAGTGACCTAGGAGGGTTTCAATAATATATTTTTGGTCTAAGCTATAATCATTTTTGGTGATTTGGTACATTTGCATAGTGAAGCAATAGTAGAAGCAATAATCAAGGGGTTTATTTTTGTTATGAGTGCATTGTGATGAGGTGATAATATTTCTGTGGCCGCATTGAATTTACATGACAAATATAGACTACAATAAATGTACATAACAAATATATGCTGTTGTATTGTGCATTTATTAGGAAGGAGGTTACATATTTAGTTCATTATTGAGCTGCGAAACAACCCCAACGCTAGACACCCCTTTTCCCGAAACGGACTACAAGGTACAGGCTAAGAATAGACATCTTATGGGGAGGATACAATTACACGCGAAATTAGGTGAGCGCTGATAGGGACTCACACTGACAGACGAACGCCATTGGAAAGATTTGCGGCGAGAGAGAAGGGGCAAATAAATCCTCCTCCGGGCTGAATGTAACTGGCAGGGGGATGAATCAGTAAGTTGTAAGCATCTCTTATTTCCCTCCATCTCGTCTTACAGCCTTTGAAGAGACGAGAGATACGAGGGGAGGAGGGGCGCGAAGAAAGGATGCAGGTAGATTATCGCACCGGTGTGTTTTAGTTTTCTGTTTACACTACCTTGAGGGACTTCTTTAAACACGATTTGAGAACACTAAACGATTATCCCTCCGTGTTCTACTTCAACTAGATAATGAACATTATAATTTTGTGAACAAGACGAATGGATAGAAATTGAATATTGTATCGGTGTGTTTTAGTTTTCTGTTTACGCTACCTCGATGGACTTCTTTGAACACGATTTGAGAACACTAGATGATTATCCCACTGTGTTCTATTTCAACTAGATAATGAACATTGTAATTCTGTGAAAAAGAAGAATGGATAGAAATGGATTATTGAATCGATGTGTTTTAGTTTCTGCTTACGCTAGCTTCTTTGAACACGATTTGAGAACACTTGACTATTACCCCAAAGTGGTCTATTTCAAACAGATAATGAACATTGTACTTTTGTAAACTACAATAATGATTACAGGTAGATTATCGCACCTGGTGTTTTCTTGTTTACCTTAACTAACTAACTGACTTGGCATGGCACTTCTGTGAACACTACTTGCATAATGGGGGTATATAAACAATATAAAAACAGAGCTTAACAAACTACTTCATGTGACGAGCAACTTTTAGTATTATTATCGACTTATGGGTTATGTATACAGTTCCCCCCCCCCCCTTCTCTCTCTCTCTCTCTCTCTCTCTCTCTCTCTCTCTCTCTCTCTCTCTCTCTCTCTCTCTCTCTCTCTATATATATATATATATATATATATATATATATATATATATATATATATATACTGTATATATATATATATCTTCCCCACTGATATTTCCACACTGATATTTGGTATTGATAAATACGTTCAATATATATATATATATATATATATATATATATATATATATATATATATATATACATACATACATAATAACACTAACAACAACACCAATAATAATCAAGACACTGCTAGTATGTAAATGAGAAGCCAAGACGAAGAAACCGGTGCCAAATCTGCGTCTGATAATCGCAGCACCGTGAGGCGATACAGAGAGTGCCAAATTATCCTCTGTGGGAAGTGGCTGACAACTCTGGTAGTCATTGCGGCCATGTTGTCTACCTGGTTTGTGAGTTGTCTGTCTCCTGGTGTGGTACAAGCACTTGAAAGTTATATAATTCGTCATCAACTGCTTCTCTTCGCCTGACCAGAATTATGAACAGAGATTTCCTTCAGCATGAAACACTTTAAAATATCGGTGTGGTTCGATACAGTTCCACAATACGACTGTCGACATTCAGTTATCGGCGAATATAAAATCCCCCACGATAAAATATCTGGTCATACTTTTATAATTTATACGCCAGCAAAACGAGCAAAACTAATATCCTTAGCCCTCATGGACAACACCATTATTTACAACCTTTGTTCAGTTATGTTGAAGAATATATTAATACTGGAAAATGTACAAATATATCTTAAGGGGAGGTCTCCACTTGAGGAATTTTTTTCTTGACCCCTTTCTCCCTCATGTTTAGCCCCATTGCTTTTGAGATTTTAAGACGTTTGCCCCATTAGTTTAGCGATTTTAAGAACTTTCACCCCATATTAAGACCTTTCGTGCCATTCAGGTGTCGATTTTATCCTGGCGAGCGATAGCGAGCCTGTAATTTAAGAGGAACCGGCCTTCGGCCGGGACATTTTTCTACCGAAAAATGTACAAATTTATCTTGAAAGAGACTCAAGGGGGTGTAATTTTAAGCTTGATGGAGGTCTAGGGAACAAACTAAATACCTCACCTTAATGTTATTGGGAATAGAGAACAATATATTCATAATTACGACGGTGGTACACAAATGTTGAACATGATTGTACAGTCACTTGTTACATTTCGTGGACCTCACACATAGTTTACATTATGCAAGTATACTGTATGTGTGTAATATAATTATGAATACCTAAATAATAAAACCGTATATTAAACATTTGTATTATAAAACTAAATTCAAGCAAAGCTCAATCTCAGTGGTAATGCTTGCACAAAGGAATACATAACACGAAGGGAATTTATATAAGTGACTATACGGCTACAAACAAATCTTCGTGGGCTCTTGCGATTTTCGTTATCCGAATTATATATCCACTTTTATTGGTGTTCAGATCAAATCAACTATATTGTATATATTACTAAATACATAATCCGCATTTTTAATGTATAGTCAATGTTATCTATACATCATTCTAAATGTATATGTTACGCGCTCCGGATGGATGGGCGCTCCCGATCTATAGCGCTGCACCCGAGATGGATCGATCGTGAGCGCACACATCGATCGATTGTTGCGCTGACGAACGATGGTTTTCCATGCGCTCAGGATGGATTTAGTCATGTATTTGAACTGACAAATCGATCGATTGTTGCGCTGACGACCGTTGTTTTTCCCTGCGGTCAGGATGGATTTATATTCGAACGAAATAAGTGAAATATACATAGTACCAATTAAGTGAGATAGTTCAATATTCAATATTTCAAAACGAAGCATTAAGTTTTGAAACGACTTAATCCAAGTAAGATAATTCAATATTACAATAGCTATTTTTTCAGTTCCGATGAAATACCGGTAAGTGAAATATACATAGTAGCCTACCAAGTGAGATAGTTCAATATTTAAAACTTCAAAACGAAGTAGTAAGCTTTGAAACGACTCGATACAAGTGAGATAATTAAATATTACAATAGCTATTTTTTTCAGTTCCGATGAAATAAGTGAAATACCGGTATACATAGAGCCTAGTAGGCTACCAAGTGAGATAGTTCAATATTCAAAATTTCAAAACGATGCAGTAAGCTTTGAAACGATACGTTTGCCAATGATTGTTTTTAACATGTGAACCAATTAAAAGACTGTTCGTAGTTTTTATTACTTTTCGAATATATTTTGTCTATAATATGTTTGCCAATTATTGTTTTTTAACATGTGAACCAATTAAAAGTTCTATTAAAAGACTTCATCTTTTAAATTCATTTTCGAATATAAATCCATCCTGAGCGCAGGGAAAAACAACGGTCGTCAGCGCAACAATCGATCGATGTGTGCGCTCACGGTCGATCCATCTCGGGTGCAGCGCTATCGATCAGGAGCGCAGATCCATCCGGAGCGCGTAACATATATACAGTTTGTGCATAATGAAAATCGTAACACCTCACGAACATCTGTCAGTAGCTGTACAGTGGCGCTAATAAGTCATGTCTCAGGTGTCATTACGTTTGGCTCGCTTTGTGCTGTATTAATGTCTGTCAGATGTTGAATGGGATGGGTAAGTGTAGGAACATGTTGGTATATCTCACTCGAAACGAAGAAATCATGTGTAAATATTGTAGATACCAATTATTTATCAAAACATAATGGGTGCCGGG
>JBAKBP010029257.1:0-27390 GCA_037953745.1 Lithodes maja
ATGCTCATATCTTAACCCTCTCCGACATATGACGTAATTTGAGCCTATTAGGGATACTTTAACACCTTATTAGCGGGCTAGGCGGTTTATTTATATGTACCGCCCAGCGGGGTGTTTTTAGCCAAAATAGGGCTGTTTATGTGATAATTTTCATGCCTAAATAAGACAGAGAGCGTAGAACAAGTATCTATCCCTGAAAGGGCATAAACAGAGCTTTCCAATGACACCATAACGATCCTTTTATGACAGCTAGTTTTCTTGCAACAACCGCGCAACGCGAGTGCAAAAAGCATGTAATTCGGTACTTTCCCCATACAATTCAGTATGTAGCGAGTGAGAGAGGGAGGGAGGAGGTGGGATTCGTGTCAGTAGGTTCGCCGCGGTGGTCTGGAGCAGTCATACGCTCGCTACTCTCCTGCCACCACTTGTCTCTCTCTCTCAGCAACATTACGTGCTGACATTGCCACACGACCAATGTCGCGCGCCGCCAGATAGTCCAGATTTATTATACTCGACTTATGTTGCGTGCCGACACTTAGGGGTTAAAACCTTTGTTACCATCAGGGGTATTTAGAAACCTTTAGTTTAGTTACTTCAACCTCTGCCGTTGTCTTTGAGTTAGCTGTGGGCAGAAAACTAATTTTGGAGAGGTAATTATAAAAGTGAGAGAACTCTATTTCTTATTGCTAATCTGGCAACCTCTGCGTCATATGTGCGTGAAAGGGTTAAATTATATAAAGGCAGGAGGCAGGACACCATACATGTAGACTGAATACATAAAAGATAGAACATATAATGTTAACTGACACAAGAATATTATAAATGGCAATGGCAGTAATGCTCGACACTAAAATAATTACTTCCTCATCAACGAAACAGTCTGCTATGGTTGTGCAACTCAACAACAACCTAGACTCATAAATGCTGTGAATAATAATACTTACATATCAAAATGAGCGTATGTCCTAACTAATGTCTGCTAGGCGAATGAAGTCTTTCTGGGATATCAAGGTTAGGAAACTGTAGCTGAGCAAGACAGGCTCATAGCCTAGCGTTGTCCTTAAGGCGGTATGATTAAAGTTACGTTAATGACGGGGATGCTCTCTTGGTAGATCCAGATCTCATGTATCTGGTTCTACCCTGGCGATCCCTCTAAAGTCAAGCAAAGAGGCAGCACTGTGTTATAAGGTAGTAAGCTAATGCCCTCTTACAACACGATGCTGCACTCGCAAAAGACACAACCAAAAGAACAACCTAGGCTACCACAGAAACCGTCGAAGTCGTGTAGGTATAAGCAAACCATACATACATCGATGACAACGACAACAGAAGCCTTATCCCAGTCTAGCATTAAATAACCCAGCAGAGCACTAATGAAATGAGGGAGACACACATGAAGAGTCATCAAACCTCCATAAACTAAGGACACTGAGGGAGACACACACAGAGTCATCAAACCTCCATATACTAAGAACCCTTATAGCCTATTCTAATACATGGAAATATATATGAGAGCGACGCCACCAATACGATGGGCCGATATGAAATCGTGTACAGAACCCAAAGGGAGTGCTGTGACGTTAAAAGATTATAGGAATGAAAGAAGGAAGTTGAGTGAGAGAGACAGTATCAGAATGGTGGAGATATGGGGGACAGTTGTAAAAAGGATGTTAGTCATGTGCGTCCCTAGCCTGCTCTGAGGAGGGTAGCTCCTCGGGACACTCAGGATCCCACAAAGGCATGGTGGTCGGCCAATCACAGCCGATACATCACAAGGCAGCAGGCCCCTATGATGCGCCAAGAACCACCAGCCAATCAAAGACGGGAAAAAGCCCGCGCGGGCGGGAAACTCCTCCGAGCGAGGGAGGAGGGAGGAGGGAAGCAACACTCACTACCCCCACGCTGCCCGCTCGCTCTCTCTCTCAAGTTCACTACAATGCATCTTATATTCTACTCATGATATAAATTACTTCCCGTTGTCACAGACGAAAATAAAGACCACCACTGGACTGTCTGTAACAATGCAAGTACTATGAAAGAAAGAACAACATTCTCTGATAACTGTAGCCCATTTCACTGCCCTGGCGAGCGCTAGTGGCTAACGGGAGGCGATTCTGCCAATGCTGGCAGGCGTCACACCCCGCCCAAGGTATGGGACGCTCAACATTAGGCGAGCACCATATCTGACAATGCAGAATGCCGACAAGACCCGCTACAACCAGCCACTCCACCAGAAATGAAATGCAAAGCTCAATCATAATTAAAACAAAATTTTAGCATAAATAAAATCTTATTACCCCTCCCAAACATAATAGTATAATTTTAGCCTGCTATGCTCCCTGAGCGAGCTTCACAGAGCCCAGCCTACTAAGTGAAAGACAGGTTCAACTTAGACTTTATGCTATAACATTGGCAACTTACAATTAACTATCAAAAAGGAAAGAGTTTTTATGTGATTTTTTTTGTTTTATTTATGTATTTTTTTTGTTTTGACGGCTGCTCTACAGGGGCAAGCATGATTTTCTCCACTCTCAACACACACTCACTGAACGGCGAGAGTTCTCCTGCAACAAACCCTCCCGTGACAAACAATCAGCCAAAACATTATCAGTGCCCTTAGCATGCCACACATCCAACTTGTGTTCTGGCAGCAAAACAACACCTGACACTGATAAACTGCCCAGTTCATCACAAGACTGGCACTTCTCTTCGCTCTTTCCGGCAACAGGGCCTGCCACTAGCCTTTCACTAGTTCCACCTTCGTGACGAGCGAGGCAGCCCCGGTGCGGTCTATGGTATCGTCAACTCTAGTTAATGGATAGGCATCTGTCAGGGATAATGCTTCCACACTCTTGCAATCACCATACACACGGATCTTGCCACTCAACTCAGGTTGGCAAACTCACTGGCAAAGACCACTCACGATATCCTTTATCCCTCAGACCCTTTTTCCACATGTCGTCTAGCTCTGTTTTCACGACAGGCTGTTGAGCAGAATTTATACGGTAGGGAACTAACTTGAGCCTTGCACTGTCTCCAGCCACCATGTCGGATTCTACCCCGTACATCAGGCCTGGAGAAGCAACAAACATGCGGATGTACTGCCACAGCCTAGTAAACAACTTATCTCGCAGAACAACATGCCTAGTGCCCTCCCACAACCCAGCCGAGACCGCAGCTTCTAAACTATAGTCTCCCTCCTTCTCCACCTTCGTCCCTAGAACAGCCAGGTCATGAGAGGGACAATCAGTACCACCTGTGCAGTCACTCCCATAGTTCATTATTGCTAAGGCTTCCCCGCTGATACCGTACATGCGCACCCCCGCATTCCTTACGACTACATCTGCCTGCGCAGCATCACCGCCTTCAGCGACATGGCCAGATATAGTCGGTCTATGGTAGGGCTGTTGCATTCGACTAGAGCAGCTTTGGGAGGCTATGCGACGACCGGGCACATCTACTCCACAGCACACCTCACCAATCTGCTCAATGTCCTCCTTCTGACCACCACCCTTGGCAGCAATGGGTCGACCCTGACCTGACAACCATGTCAAAGCCTCGTCGCCCACCTTGAACCACCGAAACAACGAGGCTAACGGTCTCCTAACATTCAAGTGACCTGCCCGCGGAACATCTTGCACCGCCTGAGTTGTGAGGCTCGGGTGCTTAGCACGACCAGTGGGGTATGAACCGAGCTGGTGCTGGAGCGCTGCACACTGCTGCTCAGGCAGGTGCTCTAGCGCTTCTACAGCCACCAGACTCGTGTCCCCCGCCCACTGCTCCGCCGAGACATGACAATCCCAACTCTCCTCCACCTGTGTCCTACTGCCCCCCCTCTCCTTGTCCACCTTGGCCGCTGCAGACCAACGCAGGGACAGTAGGCTGCTCAGGTGGTTGCCTCACAAACTCCTCCAACAGGTTCACATGACATGTTTCCCCGTCCTCGTGTTCGATAGCCCCGTTCCCACAACTCTCCTCCACCTGGGAACTACTCAGTCGCGGAGTGCCATCACGCCCAGCCATGTCACTAGGGGTGACAGGTTCTGGGGCCACTCTGGAGCTCACCTCTGGGTCAAGTACTAAGTCACTAAGAAGAGCCGCTGGAGCAAAACTCGCAAAACTCCCAACTTTAGCTTGCTCCTTCCGACCGTTCCTCCGCTGGTCTAGAGACTGAGGAATAGGCTGTGACACTTTAGATGCACGAGATCGGGTGACAACACACGCCCTCTGCTGTGGTTGACACCTCTCGACCAACTCCTGCCCCTCCATACTCATGTCGGCCGCTCTCTCGGCAACGACTAAGGGTGGAACTTCAGAAGTAGGCACCGCAAAGTCATTGCTGAGAAGAAGGTCGACGCCCTCTACTGGCAGTTTCTCCACGATTCGGACATCCAACTCTCGTGTCACACCTTCTACCTCCAGCTCCACTCGGACCAACGGGTATGACCGTGTAGCATTGATACCCTGCACCACAACCACCCGTGCCGCGTTTATAGGTTTGCCTGTAAAGTTTTTCATCAATGTCTGGGAAGCACCCGTATCACGCAACAATTCTACTCCATGCTTGCAACCAGCCCAACTCACGCAGCCACGCCCTCTATGGTCACAAAAAGTATCCCGGACAGGTGTCAAGCCTTTGTGACGCATGTCGAGTATGAGCATGCTGTACAGAACGCCCAGTCAGGCCCCACCCTCGCTAGGATCGTCAGGGCAGGAACTTTGGCTGTAGTCTGTGTAGAGTTTCCTAACTCAGTTTATGTGAACCGTTGTACTATAAGTATTATCATTATGTATTTTGTTTTCTTCTAAGTCAACGAGTTCTATTTTATATCATTAGATATAAGTATTGTGTGTGGGACTTGTATGTAATGATGAGAGGAGGGATATTACGTGGCGTGGGGTCGGTGAGTGCGCCACGCGGGCCGGTAGGCCTAATTCCCTCCTCCCTTCCTCCCTTTCAGCGCGTGGGAAGTTCTTTGTCAATCCCAGATTGAGAGAATATGACGTCATGATTGCCAGTGGGCGGTCCTTAAGTAGTTTGAGATATGCCGCTAGAGGGCCGAGTATAAAAAGAGAGGTTTTTGCCACCATGCTTTAGAACTCATCAGGCAGAGCGACTTCTTATATCCCTTGCAACTATATATATTCTTCCGACTGATGTGAACTTTCTCTACTCTCTGAACAGCCTATCTTCTTCCCTTCTCGACCCTTTATAACCTCAATGACCCCTTTGGTGCAGATTTAGTCAGCCAAAGTATTATCGCTTGAGTTCTCACGAGATAAGTGCCTGTTAGATAGCCTATTTTTGGAAGGGTTAACTAGAATAGGATTGATTGATGTTTGTTGCACTCGTATATGCATTTCCCTGTGTGCGATTATTCATGTTCCTGTTTTCTGCTGGTTTAGGCAATGCTAGACTGGGATAGGGTTTCTGAGTTGTGATTTCCTATGAGTACTAGGTTGCGGTTGAACCAGTACAATTGCAACGGAGACGTGGAACGCCTAGGTGGTCTTTTTGATTGTGTACCGTGGGAGTTTAGCACTGTGTTGCGAGTGAGGGCTTTTGCCTGTGCCACCCAACACTGTGCTATCTCATTTGCTTGACTTTGAGAGGATCGCCAGGAGAGAACCAGATACTAGTGATCTGGATCTCTCAAGAGAGCATCCCGTCAATTACCGTAATTTGGCCGCACAGTCTTAAGGACCTCGCTAGGCTACGAGCCGCTTGCTCAGCCATTGTCTCTTAACCTTAGATATCCCAGCTAGACTTTGCTCGACCAGCAGATACAGCATAGTATTGAAGCTTCTCCTTATGTATATTATTGTTTAAGCACTATTGATTTCATGTGTGGCACGCTTAGCTACTTCAGAGATTAGTGGCCCACGAGCACAATCTTAGTAGGCTATTGCCAGTGCATTGTCGGAGTACTTCTTCTTAATGTTTGCCATATCCTATTGCTTATTCTTATAATTCTTCTTATGTCAATTTAAAGCCTTTAATTACCAGTGGGTTATTCATTAAATTGCTGTTCAAAATCCGATACTTACTTCTTATGAGTATTCGAGAAGCATCTAACTTATCAGAAGATTCCTTGCTTGATGCTCGAGGACTATTGTTTAACGTAACGTAATAGTGCCGATCCGAAGTAGAGGGTGGAGGACTTCTTAAGTTCTTAGTTCAAGGGTGGATTACTTCGGCTTCGGCCAACACTATTCTTTAGTGTTGTAGTACTTTCTTCTTTGTTTGATTGTTGACCAGACTAGATAACTCCCGTCTTGTTATTAGTCTGTTGTGTGAAACGCTAGTACCGAGTTCTTGTATACCCCGTTATAGCAGATAGAACTCTGGAGGGTAGTGGCGTTTTTTGTTCGGCTGGCAGTACTCTGGGGTTGGGATCGTGTGTTTCCGTTGTGGCAGCAAGCCATACTCGAGTCCTGTGTAAGAGCCCTAGTGTACCCGAGTGCCCGGTCGTAACAAATGGCGACCTTGCTTAGGATTTTGTGAACAGTATAATTTTTTGCAGAGTTGTACAACATTTGTTTGTTGGTACTTTAGCGTACATATTGAAGAATATTTTTTTTTTGTAAGGCAATTAGGAGAGCATTTAAGAGACTCCAGTTAATTTAGTAATTAGTGCTTACATAAGGGAGTTTAACACTTTTGTCTCGAGAATTTTTTGGTGAACTTCAGTATGTCGGGCCCTAGTACTGACGAGGAGCGAGAGATGCTAAGTGAGGAGGTGCCGTTAGTAACTAGTGAGGAGGATGCTAGACTTTTTGTGAGTAAGCAGTACCACGTGACGGAGGAGAGGCTGACTGGGGTGAATGTTTATGGCTTGCACCTGATAGCCAAGGTTTTGGGTCTATCCAATGTAGGAGGGATGTCCAAGGGGGAGCTGATTTCCTGGGTGTTGCGTGGGCGACATGGGGTTTCGGAGGAGAGGGCGTTTGGGGGGGTTCCTCCCCAGATCCCCTCTCACTCGACTCCCACAGTGCCGTCCACTCAGTTGCCGGAGGTTAGCACTCTCCCACAGAGGGATGAGCATTGGAAGATTGGAGTGCCCTCGGGCGGTGCGTATGGTGGTTCCCCAGTTCTTGCCCCCCCTCCTTCAGTAGTGGCAGCTCCCTCTTCCTGCCTGTCTCCAGATATGATATTTAGACTTGAGCTTGCTAAAATTGAGTCTAGGAAGTATGAGATTGAGGCTGAGTCTAGGAAGCAGGAGAAGGAGATTGAGGCTGAGTCTAGGAAGCAGGAGAAGGAGATTGAGGCTGAGATTAGGAGGCACGAGGCTGAGCTTAGATACGACTCCGAGAAATATTGTGCTCAGATAGACTTAGATAAGACTCGTGCAGAGTCGACAGGGATTCGGATGGGCCGGGAGGGCCAAGTAAGAGAACAGTCCTTGTCTCACTTAGTCAAATTGGTGCCGGCATTTAGTTAAACTGAAGTCACAGAATTTTTTAATCGTTTTGAGAAGAAGTGTAGGGAGCATAATTGGCCTGAAGAGAAGTGGGCAGCTCTGGTCTCCTCAAGACTTACGGGTAAGGGTCTGAAGGCTTATGATGCACTGCCTTTAGAGTCTTGCATTGACTACCCAGTATTGAAGAGAGCTGTCCTACGGGCATACGAGTTGCAACCAGAAACATATCGATTGAAGTTTCGGGGTGTTACAAAGACTAGGGAGGCGACCTTTCTTGAGCATGCCCGGGACTTAAAAGATGCACTTGCTAACTGGACACGTTCTGAGAAAGCTGAGACGGCCGAACAGTTGACTGAGCTGTTTCTGCTCGAGCAGTTTTATAAGTGTACTGGTGCAGATATGACTTTAACTATTAAAGAAAAGAACCCTAAAACTCTACAGGAGGCAGCTGAGATGGCTGACCTCCGGCTATCACTAATTCGTGGGTGCGGGTCTGCCCAGCGTAGTGAGGCAGGTAACAAGGGGCGTGACGCCCCACCCCCCCGAGTTAGTGATATACATTATGCAAACAAGTACAAGAGCTATGATACCAAGACTGACCACAAGACTAACACCGTCCCATTTAAGAAGGGGCCGGGCCCTTCCCAGTACCAAGGGAAGCCCAGAGGGGAGTTGGAGTGTTATCTTTGTCATGAAAAGGGGCACTTTGCAAGAGTCTGTCCTAGCAAACCACCTACAGCAGCTGTGTCTTTGGCCTGCAACATTGGTGTGTCTCCGAAGTCTTCTGAGTTTGCCCGGGGCAGTTCGTCAGAGGCTGAGGCACAGCCAATGCAGAAACACCTGAGAGGCTCGAACCCTGCTCAGGATGTTTTTTGCGACCATAGAGGACGGGGTTGCGTGATGTGGGCGGGGCGCAAGCATGGAGTAGAGGTCTTGCGTGATACAGGTGCTTCCCAGACTCTGATGAATAACTTGACTGGCTACCCTATAAATGTGGCTCGGGTGGTAGTGGTGCAGGGTATTAATGCAACTCGGTCATACCCGCTGGTGCGGTTGGAGTTGGAGGTGGATGGTGTGACACGTGAATTGGATGTCGGGATTGTGGAGAAACTGCCAGTGGAGGGCGTCGACCTTCTTCTCGGCAACGACTTTGCAATGCCCGCTTCTGAGGTTCTACCCTTAGTCGTTGCCGAGAGGACGGCCGACGTGAGTAGGGAAGAGCAAGAGTGGGTCGAGCGGTGCCAGACACAACCCATGGCGTGTGTTGTCACCCGAGCTCGGGCAGATAAAGTGTCACAGCCTAGTCCTCCGTCTTCAGACCAGCAGAGGAACGATCAACAGGAGGAGGCTAAAGCTGGAGTTGGTTTTAAGAGTTTTGACTCGGCGGCTCTCCTGGGTGATTTAGTATTGGCACCTATGTTAGAGTCTGGAGAGGCCCCAGGACCTGTCACAGCTAGTGAGGAGGTAGGGCCGGAAGAGACTCCGAGGCAGCAACGTTGCACACGGAGAGAAAAAAGGGTTGCTCAGTTTGATATTGGGGAAGGACTTGGGTTGCTTCGGAAGCATCTAGACAGGTTGGCTCCCTCAGATATTTGTAAACTGCAGTTGGAGGATCCGGAAGTTCAGAAGTGTGGTAATGGTGCTGTCGAGATTAAACACGAGGACGGGGAAGCATGTCATGTGAACCTGTTGGAGGAGTTTGTGAGGCAACCACCTGAGCAGCCTACTGTCCCTGCGTTGGTCTGCCGCGGCCAAGGTGGAGAAGGAGAGGGGGGCAGTAGGGCACAGGTGGAGGAGAGTAGGGATTGTCATGTCTCGGCGAAGCAGTGGGCGGGGGACACGAGTCTGGTGGCTGTGGAAGTGCTAGAGCACCTGCCTGAGCAGCAGTGTGCAGCACTCCAGCACCAGCTCGGTTCATACCCCACTGATCGTGCCGAGCCCCTGAGTCTCACAACTCGGGCGGTGCGAGATGTTCCGCAGGCAGGTCATGTGACTGTTAAAAGACCGTTAGCCTCGTTGTTTCGGTGGTTTAAGGTGGGCGACGAGGCCTTGGCATGGTTGCCAGGTCAGGGTCGACCCATGGCTGCCAAGGGTGGTGGTCAAAAGGAGGACATTGAGCAGATTGGTAGGGTCGGCTGTGGTATCGCAGTGCCCAGTCGTCACATAGCCTCCCAATGCTGCTCTAGTCTAATGCAACAGCCCTACCACAGACCGACTGTATCTGGCCATGTCGCTAAAAGCGGTGATGCTGCGCAGGCAGATGTCGTCACAAGGAATGTGGGGGTGCGCATGTACGGTATCGGCGGGGAAGCCTTAGCTATAATGAACTGTGGGAGTGACTGCACGGGTGGTACTGATTGTCCCTCTCATGACCTGGCTGTTCTAGGGACGAAGGTGGAGAAGGAGGGAGACTACAGGTTAGAAGCTGCGGTCTCGGCTGGGTTGTGGGAGGGCACAAGGCATGTTGTTCGTGGAGACAGTGCAAGGCAGTTATTTACTAGGCTATGGCAGTACTTTCGCATGTTTGTTGCTTCTCCAGGCCTGAGGTACGGGGTAGAATCCGACATGCAGGCTGGAGATAGTGCAAGGCTCAGTTTAATTCCCTGCCGTATAAATCCTGCTCGACAGCCTATGGTGCAAGCAGAGCTGGATTACGTGTGGACGAAGGATCTGAGGGATAAGGAATGTCGTGAGTGGTCGTTGCGTGTAACTTTGTCCGAGCGCGCTAAAGAGGTATGTGGTTTTGTTGTGGACGGGAGTACCTACCAGTGCAATGTTATGCCCTACGGACTTAAGAATGCACCAGCAACGTGTCAGAGCCTGATGAATGAAAGTGAAAAGGACAATGATGCGCTGGGGCATTTCGAGATCTATGTTCCAGCCTATGGTCCGGTCGGTGTAGTTTACCCAGATCATTACCCTCTCAAGATCTTGGACCCGTTTCACAATCGGAATATGAGGCTGACCAGGTGGTCACTAAGGTTATTGGTATATAACCTGGACATAAGCCATATTGCCGGTTGTGACAACGAGGTTGCATGTGGTCGTTCAGGGGTATATGATCCTGGGTAGATTGACACACGGGTAGCCTCCTGCTTTGGTTTGAGTAGTATTTTGCGCTTGGTGCTTGTTGGCTCGCGGTTGTAGCCCAGCGTATTGGGTCGTAAAGCAGGATTGTTGAGCGTTTGGTATAGAAGAAAATAGGCTGCCCTTATAGTGCAGCCGGAAAAAAACATATTAAAATATAAAAATCATATAAAAACTCTTTCTTTTTGATGAAGATAATTGTATAAGTTTGTCATAGCCTATAAGGTTTGAGTAGTCCACGAACTATCAAACGGCTGAGCTGCTGTAAGCTCGCTCTGGGAGCATGATATTGTGTCTTTTACTATTGTTGGGAGGAGTTATGAAATGTGAATTTTTTTTTATAAGATGTGTTTTAGTGATAAACTCAGCGTTGTTTTAGTGCCATGCGGTCGCTGGGTGTGAGGGGTTTGATGGGGTTCTGTATATCAGATTTTAGCTCAGGGTTGAGCAAGTAAAATCTTGGGGGAGGTGTGACGCATGTCGAGTATGAGCATGCTGTACAGAACGCCCAGTCAGGCCCCACCCTCGCTAGGATCGTCAGGGCAGGAACTTTGGCTGTAGTCTGTGTAGAGTTTCCTAACTCAGTTTATGTGAACCGTTGTACTATAAGTATTATCATTATGTATTTTGTTTTCTTCTAAGTCAACGAGTTCTATTTTATATCATTAGATATAAGTATTGTGTGTGGGACTTGTATGTAATGATGAGAGGAGGGATATTACGTGGCGTGGGGTCGGTGAGTGCGCCACGCGGGCCGGTAGGCCTAATTCCCTCCTCCCTTCCTCCCTTTCAGCGCGTGGGAAGTTCTTTGTCAATCCCAGATTGAGAGAATATGACGTCATGATTGCCAGTGGGCGGTCCTTAAGTAGTTTGAGATATGCCGCTAGAGGGCCGAGTATAAAAAGAGAGGTTTTTGCCACCATGCTTTAGAACTCATCAGGCAGAGCGACTTCTTATATCCCTTGCAACTATATATATTCTTCCGACTGATGTGAACTTTCTCTACTCTCTGAACAGCCTATCTTCTTCCCTTCTCGACCCTTTATAACCTCAATGACCCCTTTGGTGCAGATTTAGTCAGCCAAAGTATTATCGCTTGAGTTCTCACGAGATAAGTGCCTGTTAGATAGCCTATTTTTGGAAGGGTTAACTAGAATAGGATTGATTGATGTTTGTTGCACTCGTATATGCATTTCCCTGTGTGCGATTATTCATGTTCCTGTTTTCTGCTGGTTTAGGCAATGCTAGACTGGGATAGGGTTTCTGAGTTGTGATTTCCTATGAGTACTAGGTTGCGGTTGAACCAGTACAATTGCAACGGAGACGTGGAACGCCTAGGTGGTCTTTTTGATTGTGTACCGTGGGAGTTTAGCACTGTGTTGCGAGTGAGGGCTTTTGCCTGTGCCACCCAACACTGTGCTATCTCATTTGCTTGACTTTGAGAGGATCGCCAGGAGAGAACCAGATACTAGTGATCTGGATCTCTCAAGAGAGCATCCCGTCAATTACCGTAATTTGGCCGCACAGTCTTAAGGACCTCGCTAGGCTACGAGCCGCTTGCTCAGCCATTGTCTCTTAACCTTAGATATCCCAGCTAGACTTTGCTCGACCAGCAGATACAGCATAGTATTGAAGCTTCTCCTTATGTATATTATTGTTTAAGCACTATTGATTTCATGTGTGGCACGCTTAGCTACTTCAGAGATTAGTGGCCCACGAGCACAATCTTAGTAGGCTATTGCCAGTGCATTGTCGGAGTACTTCTTCTTAATGTTTGCCATATCCTATTGCTTATTCTTATAATTCTTCTTATGTCAATTTAAAGCCTTTAATTACCAGTGGGTTATTCATTAAATTGCTGTTCAAAATCCGATACTTACTTCTTATGAGTATTCGAGAAGCATCTAACTTATCAGAAGATTCCTTGCTTGATGCTCGAGGACTATTGTTTAACGTAACGTAATAGTGCCGATCCGAAGTAGAGGGTGGAGGACTTCTTAAGTTCTTAGTTCAAGGGTGGATTACTTCGGCTTCGGCCAACACTATTCTTTAGTGTTGTAGTACTTTCTTCTTTGTTTGATTGTTGACCAGACTAGATAACTCCCGTCTTGTTATTAGTCTGTTGTGTGAAACGCTAGTACCGAGTTCTTGTATACCCCGTTATAGCAGATAGAACTCTGGAGGGTAGTGGCGTTTTTTGTTCGGCTGGCAGTACTCTGGGGTTGGGATCGTGTGTTTCCGTTGTGGCAGCGAGCCATACTCGAGTCCTGTGTAAGAGCCCTAGTGTACCCGAGTGCCCGGTCGTAACACCTTCCGGACACTTCTTCACTGGCTGTGCTCCAGCCTCTGACCATTTACCCTGGGCAAACGCAGACGACTTCAAAGACACTCCAATGTTGCGAGCCAAAGACACGACTGCTGTAGGTAGCTTGCTAGGACAGGATCGTGCAAAATGCCCCTTCTTGTGACAATGAAAACACTCTAACTCCCCCTTGGGTTTCCCTTGAGTTGGGGAAGGGCCCGGACCCTTCTTGAACGGGACGGTATTAGGTTTGTGATCAAAATTGGTATCATTGCTCTTACTCTCGTTATTAACTTGTGCATCACTGACTCGGGGGGGTGGAGTGTTGCGCCCCTTGTTAACTGCATCGGTCCGTTGTGCAGACCCGCACCCACGAATCAGTGAGATTCTCAGGTCAGCCATCTCAGCTGCCTTCTGTAGAGTTTTAGGCTGTTTCTCTTTGAGGTTCAAAGTCAGGTCGCCGCCTGTGCACTTGAAAAATTGCTCTAGAAGGACTAACTGCTCAAGCTCCTCTAACGTCGTCACCTTCTCTGACCTCAGCCAATTTCTCAATGCATCAGACAGTTCCCGGGCATGTTCTAGAAAAGTGCACTCACGACCCTTCGTAACACCCTGGAACTTCAACCTATATGTCTCTGGTTGCAACTCGTACGCCCGCAAAACAGCTTCCTTCAGTACCTCATAATCGACGCAAGACTCCAAGGGCAACGCATCATATGCCCTGAGTCCTTTGCCAACCAACCTAGAGGAAACAAGGGATGCCCACTTAACCTCGGGCCATTGGTGCTCCCGGCACTTCTTCTCAAAACGCAGGAAAAACTCGGTGACACCCGACTCGTCAAATACAGGGACTAACTTAAGAAGGTGCGATAAAGGCTGATCAAGACCTCGATTCCCAGCACCGAGACGCTGCCCTGTCGACTCCACCCGAGACTTCTCAAGATCTCTGTCTGCACAGTACATGGCCTTTCTCTCCTCAGCCTGAATCCTGGCCATCTCAATCTCAGATTCATGCTTTCGTTGCTCAAGCTCATGCTTTCGTTGCTCAAGCTCATGCTTTCGTTGCTCAAGCTCAGTCGCCCGCTGCTGCTGCTGAATCTTAGCCATCTCAAGCTGGAAGATCATATCTGCAGCTAAACCTTGAGGAGGAGGAGATGCAACAATTGGAGACCCACCCAGTGACAAACCACGCTGCCAGTGACTATTGGCCTGCGGGAACGTACCCGGCTCCGGAGCCCGAGGGGGCACCATGGTAGGAGTCGAGTGGAATGGGGGCTGGGCCGAAGGTGCCCCAGCTCCCGCTCCCCCCGAAGCCCCACGCACCCCGCCGAGCACCCAGGCCACCAGGTCACCTCTCGACATGCTGCTAGTGCCCACATGCCCCATGACCGTGGTCAAACACTGGAGACCATACCGATCAATCCCCGACACCCGGTTAGCAGTAATAGGCATCTCCAGAAACTTCCTTGCATCCTCCTCACTAGTTACTACTCTAATGCCTTCTAACAAACCTAGCTGCTGTACCTCAGTGTCTGCTTCCCGTACTGTGTCCTCACTGTACATTGATCCGTCGTTCGACATAGTGTCCACCGAAAATTCTCAACGTTTATAAACAAAAAAAATAAGTACCTAAACTCTCATGTAGCACTATTCACTCAAAAATATAAAATGCTCGAAGACAACTCAAGTGCTATACTACGTTGCCAAAAAAAAATCCATGTGTCTAAAATATTCCTCAAAAAACAAATGTCCAACAATCCTGCAATTCTTCCTTAGATACCAGGCAAGGGCACTATTTGTTATTACTGAAATAATCAACAAATGGATCCTGGTTTCTACTAAAATAAGATACTTGGCAAGGTCGCCATTTGTTACGACCGGGGCTACGAATAAAACAAGGGCACTTAATGATTGGACTAGTAATATGGCACTATGCAACAACGGTACACTAGATCTAAACCCTTGAACTTATATGCCGGCGAACAAAAACACCTATACCCTCCAGAGTTAATCTGCGATAACGGGGTATCCTTAACTGGGCATAAATGTACTCTACTTCAGGCAAACCCACACTGGTATAGCCTGATAACAAACAAGATGGAAGTTACGTTAAAATGCATAAAAGGGAAGCTATGGAAAGATCAATTAAATCACTGCAAGATTTAATACAATACAAAGATGCTTCAATACAGTTACTCTAAACAACAATAAACTCTTCACTCCTATCTGAAAGAAAGTGAAGTATAGTCCTACAGCATAGACTGGAAACTTCTGAAGAAAGTCTGATGCTCATAAGATGCTCGTATCTTAAATAATTATATAAAGGCAGGAGGCAGGACACCATACGTGTAGACTGAATACACTAAAAGATAGGACATATAATGTTAACTGACACGAGAATATTATAAATGCGCAACGGCAGTAATGCTTGACACTAAAAGAATTACTTCCTCATCAACGAAACAGTCTGCTATGGTTGTGCAACTCAACAACAACCTAGACTCATAAATGCTGTGAATAATAATACTTACATATCAAAATGAGCGTATGTCCTAACTAATGTCTGCTAGGCGAATAAAGTCTAGCTGGGATATCAAGGTTAGGAAACTGTAGCTGAGCAAGACAGGCTCATAGCCGAGCGTTGTCCTTAAGGCGGTATGATTAAAGTTACGTTAATGACGGGGATGCTCTCTTGGTAGATCCAGATCTCAAGTATCTGGTTCTACCCTGGCGATCCCTCTAAAGTCAAGCAAAGAGGCAGCACTGTGTTATAAGGTAGTAGGCTAATGCCCTCTTACAACACGATGCTGCACTCGCAAAAGACACAACCAAAAGAACAACCTAGGCTACCACAGAAACCGTCGAAATCGTGTAGGTATAAGCAAACCATACACACATTGGTGACAACAACAACAGAAGCCTTATCCCAGTCTAGCATTAAATAACCCAGCAGAGCACTAATGATAATGAGGGAGACACACATGAAGAGTCATCAAACCTCCATAAACTAAGGACACTGAGGGAGACACACACAGAGTCATCAAACTTCCATAGAATAAGAACCCTTATAGCCTATTCTAATACATGGAAATATATATGAGAGCGACGCACACAATACGATGGGCCGATTTGAAATCGTGTACAGAACCCAAAGGGAGTGCTGTGACGTTAAAAGATTAGAGGAATGAAAGAAGGAAGTTGAGTGAGAGAGACAGTATCAGAATGGTGGAGATATGGGGGACAGTTGTAAAAAGGATGTTAGTCATGTGCATCCCTAGCCTGCTCTGAGGAGGGTAGCTCCTCGGGACCCTCAGGATCCCACAAAGGCATGGTGGTCGGCCAATCACAGGCCGATACGTCACAAGGCAGCAGGCCCCTATGACGCGCCAAGAACCACCAGCCAATCAAAGACAGGAAAAAGCCCGCGCGGGCGGGAAACTCCTCCGAGCGAGGGAGGAGGGAAGCAACACTCACTACCCCCACGCTGCCCGCTCGCTCTCTCTCTCAGCTTCACTACAATGCATCTTATATTCTACTCATGATATAAAATACTTCCCGTTGTCACAGACGAAAATAAAGACCACCACTGGACTGTCTGTAACAATGCAAGTTCTATGAAAGAAATAACAACATTCTCTGATAGCTGTAGCCCATTTCACTGCCCTGGCGAGCGCTAGTGGCTAACGGGAAGCGATTCTGCCAACGCTGGTAGGCGTCACTATGGGACATGCCAATAGGCGTCTTTTAGATTTATTGAGCATATCCAGCCCTGCGGCGGCAGTGACAACCTGATCTGATTCACTGTCAGCATCCTGCATGACTGATTGTGAATATGGGTGTTGAGATATGAGAGGTCGATTACTGGCCTCATCTGAACACTGTCCCTTTTGGGCACCAGAAACAACCGAGATATGAACCCTGGCATTGACGGAGGACTGGGGATTATGATCTGTTTTTTGTGTCATCTCTTTGATAATTGTTCCCACCTCTAATGAAACTCGATTGAATTCTGTGGGAAAACGTAGGCGAGGTCGCCGGGACCACCGCCAGGAGAGACCTTTGCGGACCATTGTCCTTGCCCATGTCCGCCGGGACCATGCCCGGAATAATCTCAGGAGTTGTCAGTCATATGACTGGTCTTGTCCGGCAGCACTACTATCGGATCCGTCTCGCCTTGCCTTGGCGCTGGGAGTGAGAGAGTCCTGTGGTGTGTCTCAGATCTTGGAGGAGGAATGTGACTCTGACTTTGGCACGGGGGGATGAGAGGTCTTGCTACCACCGCTACTGGGTTTACCCCTATGTTGGCCCAGAAACCACCTCCTTCTACCCCTGAGGTTACTGCGCCCTTGTAGGTGTCCCGGTATGAGCAGGGGTTGTGAAAGTCTTAGCTGACTGATTGAACTGTGACTGACCACGAAAGGAACTTTTAGTTCTGAAATTTTGTTTAGCTGCCTGCTCACCCTTGAATGTAAAGATATTGGAGAAGAAGAATTTTCAACCGATCTTCGTCGGAAGTCTCCTTTTTTTTTTTTTTTTTTTTTTTTTTTTTCTATATTCCAACTTACTTCCTCTCGGGCATAGGCTGAGAGCCTTAACATTCACCGCTTTACAATGAACAGTGAAGCCCGTGAGGTCTTGTTCCAGTCTAGGGAGTGAGACATGTGAAGCACGTAGAGTACAACGAGCACCTGCCATCTTGCCTTCACATGAGGCACGGTGCTCACTCATGGCCCGAAACGACCCCATCTCTGAAGCCATCTCGTTCCCGTGCTTCACTGTCTCACCCTCTACACTCGGACTCTCACACTTACACACACACAACGCCACCTGTTGAGCAGATAACTCACCAGGCATTGCACCCCTATAGCATATTTTGAATATGGGAATATTCATACAGTGCTATTTAATCAGGGAACAATGAGGGTATTTTATTGACGTTTCGGTGGGCTTTGTGGTAATGCACTGATACTAGGTACAGCACAAATTCCATCCCAATAATATCTTCCCATTGATACATCGGGATTTGAACCCGGGACCTTTGGATTACCAGGCCAGTGGCAAGACCACTCCACCACACCTCCCCCTTACCAACTACACTCTTGTTTACAGGCGGTGTTTATTAAGGGAAGCCTGTGGTGTTAGCACCTTTTTTAAGTTTGATAGAACAGTTGGTGTAACACCAGAATAAACTAGTCATTTGGCTTATATATCCCAGGTTAAACGAAACATTCATTATCACCCAATTTTATTAATATGTAGGCCAACATGTTCATGGCCTTAGGTATTGTATTACCAACATATTTGTACTCTTTACTCTAATTCTAATCCCTGAGATTATTGAGTATATTGGAAACCCTATTTCATCCATTGTGTTTCACTTAAAAAATAATCCATGCACCTGAGTAGGCTTACTTTAGCCTAAGGAACGGATTTATCATATGACCTCAATACTTGTTACATTTTGTCTCATTTCAGAGGCAGGTAGAGTCCTTAGCTAGGATACTCCCCCCCCCCCCCTCCCCTTTGTACATCCCCAAATCAGTTTAAAACTAGACGTTCTGCCTTAATGCTACACATGTAACCCTTCAGTCCAAAAACCATTTTCCGGCGGAAGTAGGAGGCAAGATGGGGGATGATGAGTACACAACAAATTTCGGGATTGAAAAATATTGGGAAGGCCTTAATAACAATATCAAGTGCCTCTCCCAAATGGCTCTTGGCCCTTAATTTCTTCTTTTCCCTTCCCTCTATCACCCAGTGCTCCGGGACAGGTAATTCACCTGTAACCAGGGTGTGTGCGAGGTTGGGGCGTAGTGGAGTAAGTACTGATTAATATATCTCTGAGCACTGCGTCCCAGATAGTCAGAGACTGGTCTTTGGCTAGACCCCATTTCCTCAGTATAACCCCCTTGTTGGTATATATCTCTGAGTGGCCCCTTCGTTAGTGATCCCGTTGACCGGGTTGATGGGGCTGGTTGAGCGTCCCACCGAGACTCATCAACCCGTGCATCGGTTTCGTATGTATCTGTTTGTGAATGCCGGTCTGAGGAGCTCTCATGTCTCCGCCGGTAAGAAACTACACTGCCACTTCTTTCTTTCCCTGACACAGGTAAAACGACATGTTCCAGTGTAGGGTTAGTAAATTGGGGGGGACTAGCCTGAGACCGCACTAGATGTGTCTCTTTATTTCTCTCTTTTCGCTGAGGATTTCTGTCTTGATTTTGACGTGTCCTCAGCTGTCTTCCTTCTTGATGAGGAGGATGTCTTATGCCGGCTCGACTTTGACTCGTCCCCAGTGGCTAATGCGGAGTCAAAGTTCGAGCGGGACCTCTTAGCCTCCTGGTCATCTGACGGGGGTTTGGTAAGAGGTCTCTTTCGGTGGCGGGAGGAAGTGTCTTCCGAAGAAGATCCCGGAACGGGCGAGGTAATAATTGGACACCTCAATGAATCCTCAAGAGTTCGATCATCCAACTGGAGGGATTTATGAGCCATTGTCTTACAATATGTTACCTATTCAGATTTTAATATGTTGAAGGATAGCCTTACATTGACTATCTCCATTGTTAATCAAGGTATTGCGGAGGGATGAACATTTGGGAGAATCTTTTGATAACCACCGACCTCTCGAAAGGTCTAGGTAAGGGACACACTTTACACAGAGGAAGTGCCCCATAATCGCTAATATCTGACAGCCCAGAGCTGCACAGAAAGAGAAACTTCTCTTATCCATGATTACCTCCTCACCGCCACAGAGATATTCATCTTCCTAGGTGTTTCACTTTCGAACCTGTGTGAGAATTGTTTTCAAGAATCAATGCTCATAGGCTGGAATAATTAATATAATTATACTGTATATCTCTACGTAAAAAAGAATAAAGTTTGAATAACACTTAAACAATCTTAATTCCCCTTACGTTAAACATTCCTCAGAAATGTCATTGAGTATTGTGTAGCCTATTACGTGCTACTAATTTGTAAAAAAGAATAAAGTTTGAATAACTCCTAAACAATCTTAATTCCCTTTACTTTAAACATTCCTCCGAAATGTAATTGAGTATTGTGTAGCCTATTATGTGCTACCAATTTGTAAACTTCTTACCCGAGTGCAAAAACACTGACCTCATTCGTCTTGTGATACATGAATCAATCCCGGCGATCCTCGAGCGGCTAACACAGAGTTTTTTTTATTCTATATCTGGCGGGTAATTCGCCCATGATAAAGCAACAGTCGAACTGGTAGCTACAAGATAAAAAAGGTGAGTTTATTTCCCGGCGTCGCCGTGATTTTGCGCGGCGATTTGTGGTTCTCCACTTTTTTTAAATCGGCCGGCGGAATGGTCTTCTTTTTTAAAGCCAAAAGATGTTAATTGTGGGTGGCATAAGACGTGATTACGAGGGGGGGGCGTCGCCGTTATCCTTCGAAATTTGAATTATTGTTAGTCACATACTTTTACTACATACCCAAAGTAAATTCGTTTATCGACTGTGACAGTCGTGGGATATTGAATTTGTCTGTCTTAGGCCAGAAGAACGCATTGTTGTTTGTTATTTTATTGGCGGCGGAATACGTGATTATGAGGGGGAGGCTGCGCCCTTGCCCTTCTCAATTTTAATTCCTTAGTAGTCCGCCGGACCAGCCGGCGTATACTACATGTCTTCAATTCCGTAGTCGTTTGCCGGACCAGCCGGCGTATACTACATGTCTTCAGTTCCGTAGTAGTCTGCCGGACCAGCCGGCGTATACTACAGGTGTTCAGTGCCTAAGATAACCCAACTTGAATTCATAGTATACCCGTACGCGGCGGTGAATACTGAATGTTTTTAACTCTTGAGTGTTTCCGGCGGGGACCCCACGGAACACCCTGAGATGCGTTGTTGTTTTAATGTTCAGTAGTACTGAACCATAAACATCCCGGCGGAAGGGTGACCCTTCATTTTATATATAGAGATCCCGGCGGAAGGGTGACCTTCATTTTATATATAGAGGGATGAACAACGTTTACATACGTGGCATGGTTATTTATTAAAATAATCAATAATCAGTTATAAGACCTTTTAACCATATCTATATATGTAACCTAATAAGGCCAACTAGATGGGAGCCCTTGGTGATGATTACGTCAATGGCTCAAACCTGCGATCCAGCGTCAACCCCGCTACCTGTAGATTGCTGTGTAGAATGGTTCCGTGCCGGATTCCTCAACTAAGTGAGAAAATCCAAAGGTACTAGCCCCGAAGCATACTTGTTGCACGCCCTGAAGGGACCGAGCAACAGGCCCCAGTTCACCCTAAAAGAAGCCTCATGACTAATATGTGAACTAATAGTGGGCTAGGATAAAGAAAAACAACGCATTAGGGTGACTTGCCTTATCACAACAAGAGCACTCCTTAATTAACTTAATGCTTAGACCCAGAAAAATAGTCTCCAGGGATTTAACACTCAGCCTACACCTAATCGATAATCTAACCTAACTTCAGCACTGTCATAGACAAATGAGCAAGGACTCACTATATGATGAAGAAAAGTGACGAATGGGGTGCTGGCAGGAGCGTCGGGGATACCCGTGTTAACGAATGCGGGCCCAGGAGTTTTAAGGAGGAACGCTCGGGGTGAACAAGATGGCGAGCGGTACCCAAGAGCAGAAGCCTGGGTAGCGCAAAGCTAGGCCAAGTTTTATTTTTATTTTTATTTATTTAATTTACTAGTTTCTTCTAGTAGTGGACTCACATCATAAGGACGAGTCCGTGAGTGGTTATTAAGAGCGTTTCGCTCACGATGTAAGGCAATCGTATTTTGAGTTCTCCTTGGGCGGGAAGTTTGAACGGCAAGCTTGGTGTTCAAAGATTGGCCATTACCTACGTAAGGCAAGGCGCATCGTCAATGATGAAGGGGCCACTAATAAATATATACAATCGTCACCCTCTCTCTCAGACCGATTTAAGATATATTGGGTGCGTTGTCCATGAGCGTCAGCTTCGGTTATGTGGGCATGTGTTATGTGGGTATGTGGCTGGCATCCCTGAAGTTGACCCAGCTCATATGGTGATTTTGGTGCGTGACAACCCTGAGTAGAGGAGACATCGGGGAAGACCATGTGATTCATGATTGAGGAAAGTCAAATATTCATATCGGGAACTTTATAATGTGGATCAAGTCGCTCCCTGAAAACTCGAGTGGAGAGACTCTTGGGAGTGGTGTCGGAGGGTGAATGCAGGTAGTCACCACCACGGCGTAGGCCCCGTTGATTGATTGAATGTATGTAGATGTAATTACTGTAACTAAATGGTCAGAATTAATAGTTCATTAGACGTCAAACAGATTGCATTAATTAGTGTATGCAATACTATTGAAGCTTTCATTAATCATTGCAATTAGGTATAATTACTTCGTGAATAATATAAAGTTTCCAGACTAACAATGAGCAACTGTACCCTTTAGTACAGTTGCGCAAGTAATCTATGTAAAAGTTGTCATTATAGTTCAGCTACTCTGGATTGTCATTATAGTTCAGCTACTCTGGATTGTCATTATAGTTCAGCTACTCTGGATTGTCATTATAGTTCAGCTACTCTGGATTGTCATTATAGTTCAGCTACTCTGGATTGTCATTATAGTTCAGCTACTCTGGATTGTCATTATAGTTCAGCTACTCTGGATTGTCATTATAGTTCAGCTACTCTGGATTGTCATTATAGTTCAGCTACTCTGGATTGTCATTATAGTTCAGCTACTCTGGATTGTCATTATAGTTCAGCTACTCTGGATTGTCATTATAGTTCAGCTACTCTGGATTGTCATTATAGTTCAGCTACTCTGGATTGTCATTATAGTTCAGCTACTCTGGATTGCACCAATGAATTGCAGCGTAAAACAAAGTAAAACAAAAGTTTTGGTAATAGCTCCAAGAAAATAAGTTGATTATAGAAATGTGAAATATGCTCCCATGCAATATAGGCATAACTCATATGTATATCAGGTACGGTAGCGCTAATAAATCATGTCTCACCTGTCTTTACGTTTGGCTGGCTCTGTGCTGTATCACTGTCTGTCAGATGTTGAATAGGGTGGGTCAGTGTAGGAATATGTTTGTAGATCTCACTCAAAACAAATAGATCAAGTTTTAGATATTATTGATCGAAACATAATTGGTGCCGAGACATCACTTATTAGGCCGACTGTACACGAGCCTATTTTCATGTTAAAAGGAAATGGGATTATTTCATTCCTTTTGCACAATTCACTCTGGTACTTGATGATTACTTTAAGGTTCTACAGCGTTACTTAATGGGAGATGGGTCGTTTTTCTTGTCCCCTTTCTCTTACATGTTAAGCCCCATTTATTTTGTGATTATATGACGTTCGGTCTATTAGTTTGACGATCTAAACACCTTTCGCCCCATTTCGTTGTCAATTCAAAAACCTTTCGTGCCATTTAGGTGTCGATTGTTTCCGGGCGAGCGATAGCGAGCCTGAAATTTTAAGAGGAATCGGCCTTCGGCCGGGACATATAAGTATGTAGTGTTTAGCGATGTCTGAATTTACCAAGCAGTGCAATATGTGGAGTTTAGCGGCATCCAAGTTATTCAAGAAGCCTTATGTGTTTCAACTTGGGGGTATAACTTGAGCTTCACAAGTTCCAGTCTATTGTGTAATTCATTCACTTACTTGTTCGTCAAGGGGAATCCACGCAATGCGAGCTAAGCTCATTATTATCGCGCCTCCTTAACTGGGAATGTATTGCGTGAAATGCATGTTAAGTGTTTATGTATCGTTGGAATGGCTGTGGATGTGTGTGTAGTCTGTATTGTAGCCAATTGGCGACATCTGGAAACGAAGGCTTAGGGTTAATCTGTACGGTACCATTCTCACTACAGTACCAGTCTCACCCAAAGGATTAGGTTGACCAGTAGCTTAGGTTGACCAGTACGATACCCATCTCGCCTTTTAACCGATCACCAACCCCAGATGGGACATCACAACTTTGTCCACTTATACCAGGTTCCTATTTATACTGCTAGGTGAACAGAGGCTACACCATTAGGAGACTTGCCCAAATGTCTCTTCCCCGCCCGGGTGTGGGTGTGTGTGTGTAAGCATGTATGTATGTATGTGCATGTGTGTATTTAAGCATGTTTTGTGTTTGTGTGTGTGTGTGTGTTTACTTTTCGCGAATACGTAGGCTTTGTGGATGTCCTTGAGGGTGTGCGTAAGTACATGCTCTAGTGTATGGATGAATTTGTATGATTACTATTTAGATAATTGCATAATATACGCTTGCTAAATTAACAAGCCGTGCATGTACGAACTAATGTTACTATTAATGTACACTTCATGTTTTATCACACACTCACTGCAAAACTAAAAAACTAAAAACTAAAAACATGGTAAACACACACTTTCGTCCCTTCACTGACATGAGGTTGGAACACTGTGTGTGTGTGTGTGTGTGTGTGTGTGTGTGTCATTATGTTGTTATTTCGAATTATAGCTATACAAATTACCATTGTTGAATGTCAGGGCAAGTTATATAGAGTATATAGCATGAGTAAAGTCCAGGCTTTCAATAATACATAATATCTACTTATGATTGTGCGATGAGTTTGATGCGAGCTGAGTATCTAAACGTCATTGTTTGCCACTTGTTTTCATTCATCGAAATAAGATGGTACAATGGAAAGTTTTGTGTTCGATCAATATTTCTCAATATATTACAAAACTACTATCCATAACTTCTAGGACTTCTACATGCCTAAGCGCAAGAATATTTCAAATCAGATAAAAAGCGTAAATCAAATTTCTTATTTACCGCCAAAATATATACAAAATATATGTATGTATGTATGTATATGTATGAATGTATATACTCTGGCACGTACCACTTTCCCCAGAGACCCAGGCACATTTGGGGTCTCCAGCAAAAGATTCTCAGGTCCCAGATCCCCCAGAGAGGCTCCGATTCCCGTAGGCAGACCCACAGCGGAGCCACCACAAGCCCGCACATCATGCTTCCAGGTGTACCCTTCATTACCACCGACTCCCCGGGCCAGGCGCCTGGCAGACTATTATCTAGTTCAAGTGGTGCATGACCCTCTCTCCCAAATGACCGCATTTGCACTCATCTATTCACTAGCATTCTCCATTCATTCCTATTTATTACCACTTATCTTGTCTGATCTATAGTCATTCCTCTATCTTCCAACGCTTGTCCTACACAGTCTCTCCATCTCAATGGAGGTCTTCCTACCCCTCTACCTCCTCTTGTATCTGACTCACATATTCTCTTTGTAAGCCTTTAGCCTTCCATTCGTTCAATATGACCATACCAGCTTAGCACCCTTCTGTCCACTCTTGCCGGCAAATGTTTCTGCTGCCCCACTCTCCTACGTACCTCTTCATTCCTAAATCTGTCTCTACGAGTCACACCACACATACTCTTCAAGCAGCTCATCTCCATCACATCCTTCTTTCTTCTCTCCATTGCCTTCAGAGCCCATTTCTCAGCCCCATACATCACTGTTGGTACAAACATTCCTTGATACATTTCACTTTTAACTTTCATTTCGAGATTTCTCACCTTCCACATACTTCCCATTGCTCCGAAAACTTTCCTTCCTTCACATACTCTCTGTTTTTCCTCCATGCTTGCTTATCGTTCCTCCTACATATTTAAAACACTCTAATTGTAATAAATAAAGATAAAATATAGATACACACACACACACACACACACACACACAGCCCGTAGCCTAGTAGGTAGAGCTCTCGTCTCACACACGAGGGGTCGGGGGTTCAATCCCAGACCGGGCGGAGACAAATTGGGCTTGTCTCCTTTCATGTGTTAGCCTCAGTTCACCTAGCTGTAAATAGGTACCTGGAATAAGTGGACGACGTTGTGACGTCCCATCTGGCGTTGGCAAAAATGGTACAAGGCGAGATGGGTATCATATGGTTCACCTAAGCTACTGGTCAACCTAAGCCTTCGGGTGAGACTGGTACCGTAGTGAGAATGGTACCATACAGATTAACCCTAAGCCTTCGTTTCCAGATGTCGCCAATTGGCTAAAATACAGACTACACACACATCCACAGCCATTCCAACGATACATAAACACTTAACATGCATTTCACGCAATACATTCCCAGTTAAGGAGGCGCGATAATAATGAGCTTAGCTCGCATTGCGTGGATTCCCCTTGACGAAACAAAGCAAAGTGAATAACACACACACACACACACACACACACACACACACACACACCTACATACAACTAGAGTAAGTACAACTAGAGTAAGTACACACATTTTGAAATTGGCAGATGAAGATAGACGATATACGAGAAATGTCTGACATACGACCTCTGATTTAAAATGGAATGGTAAAAATAGTTTGCTGAGTGTGAAAAGGCTGATCCATTCCTATAATAACAAAGGGGAAAGCAAATTGACATGGCAGAATGGAGAGATTTAAAGCGAAACAAGAAATTATGTGATAAAGGATAATGTTATAGTAATACCCAAAATAATATATCAATAAATCAACAAAGAAGAATGTGATAGTAAATCCCAGAACAAAAATATATCAATTAGTCAACAAAGGATAATTTAATCGCAATACCCATGAACGTATATCAATGAATCAACATTAAATTATTTACCAGTATTATAAATTTGTTGGGAGACACGTTGCTCTATATAATTACTTGTGACATACACACTTTACTTTACCTCTGGATTATTTAGTGTCTTCATGTCAATTACATTGAAATTATTTGCTAAGTCGACGTACTGTATCTTGATAATTAACCTTTGTGACCATTATTGTTTTTGTTATGTCAAGGTTTTTACTGGGTTTGTATTGGGATTTAGTAGTCTCTACTTAACTGGAGAAGTCAAAATTATACAACACATGCACATAATAAGTAAAGGGTAAAATATAACACTGCGTACACTTATAAACAACTTTAATTAGTAATTCGCTAGGTAGAAAAATAATACTTATTTATGCTTGAACAATGGTTATCTACATATATTAGCCTAGCACGGACGAGTATCCATGAGGGAACTAGGAATATACTTGTCTCCCTCTCTTTCTTACTATGCACTTATACACCTTAATTCACTGGTGTACGATATACTTTATTTTATTCTCTTTGGTACTTTATTTCATACCCTGTATTATGAGAAAACATATACTTGGGTTCAACTAGTATCTCAGGTTTATCACTGGTATCATAGAACAATGGAAAATACAATACACTTAATCACACTGGTATATACATAATCAGAGTCCTAGGAGTGACTCTACTTTTCCTAAGTATTTCACCCGGGTCGCACTGGTGTGAAAATAAAACAGACTCCAATGAGTGACTCTATTTTCCTAAGTATTTCACCTGGGTAGCACTGGTGTGAAAATAAAACAGAGTCCTATGAGTGGCTATATTTTCTTAAGTATTACACCGGGGTAGCACAGGTGTATGAGTTTAACACCTAACGAGCGGCCTAGGCGGTAAATAATATGTAGCCACCAGCGGGGTGTTTTTTACCCAAAATAGGGCTGTTTACGTGATCATTTTCATGCC
>JBAKBP010029258.1:0-5000 GCA_037953745.1 Lithodes maja
CTCCTTCATTCCTCTTCAACCACCCGGGCGTTTAATGCACCACTACCGCAGCTAGACAAGGCTGTGCTTGGAATGCCACGGGACAAGAAGATAAGCAAGCCATTCCATATAAGCCTCTAAATAGAGAAAGGCCTCCAACCATGTAAATTATTTATCACATGTACCATTAGCCATTAAGCTACTACCTTTTAGTATTAATAAATAAAGCACACAATTCCCCATCTATTCATGTATGCATTATATTTTTAAGACTTTAGACAACCAAGCAATAAATCAAAAATGATATTTCCCATGCCTCTTATGTTCCGGAAACCGCCGACTTGTCACTCTCCGTAAAATCAAATACTACCTGGCCGAAATCAGGTTTGAGCTAGGCAAGTCGAGGCACTGCGTCCCATGGAGTTTCTGTGGGAGAGTATACGTGATCAACTCGACCGGATAGCACCATCCGAATGAGGCTAGCCAAAATCCTCTAAATCGTGCCCTGCAAGCAGAGACTGTGACCAGACGAGAGCGTGTGTGTGGAGGCCGTCCCGGAAGTGACCCGCATTAGTGCTACCTGTGTGGAGGTATCCCTGGACCGTAGCCCCTTTGGCAACCAGGCCAGACGCACCCCGCACTTGGTCGCTCCACGTGTGTCAGATCTCTACAAGGCTAACCTGTGCTATACTCATACCCGAAATTAAGTGCTTTCTGTTTTACTTATCGTGTTTCGTGATTATTGCAAGGTTGTGTAGGATATGTTATGTGGTCCATTAACGTAAATGCCAGAGATCTTTTATTCTCTCCTTAATCCCTTTGATTACTCGCGTCGTGAGTACAATACAAACGCTATCCTCGGATTGATCTATATTTATACTGCATAATATATATTCATGTACAATATTATCATTAAGTTTATATTTATCCGTTCGGCTCGATTACCCACACACTAGACTTAAATACTGTGAACACTGACAGATCTGATTTTAAGTTAACTTGGATCGTCAGGGTACGCTTATCGGTTATAAATGTTCATAGAGTGTATTAACTGTCGTGGCTCTAAGTAAACTCCCTTTGATATATGTTTCCTGGCTTCACACCCAGTTTAAACATTTAACTTTAATTCCTAATAATTCTATCTTGCCCATATCGCATTAACCCTTGGTTCCCGGATGACCTCTTGTACACCCATAAAAAAGCATGTAACAGGTACCCGGAAGGCCTCTTATGCACCCATGACGTCACAGCCTGTGAGCTTGCTGTGCGAGGCGTCGGTCCGACGCATGTAAACAACAGCCGGCTGTACCGACGCTCCGCATCTCCGGCCACAAGAAGGAGAGCGTCGCTTGTTCTTGTGTGCCTGTATGTTGTTGTTCAGTATCGAAAAGTGGTGTAAAGTGGCTGGTTTGGCCATAAAGTTATCTCCAATGAAATCATCATCACAGCTCACCCAGTTGACTTAGAGAGCTCTACTTAATGCCATTTTACAGGTAAATAACACAGCTACACTTGGGGATGCGCGGGAATGCGGGAAGCAGTCTGATTAACGAATATACGGTAGCCTAGCCTAGACGTTTTTCGGCCAAAACACCCGGGTTTCGAGGAATATATATATAATACATAACCGGGGCTGGAGGGTTAATAATTCTATGTCAAGGGCTTTGATCTTTTCTATAAGACAAATTTTAGTTTGCTCAGTTCCCTGAACTGCAACTATTAAATCTAACTGTATACGTTAGTAGAGAATTAAAACCTCTTTCTTTATTCATAACTCATTAGTTATTTGTCTTTCAACTGATATTTATATTTCATTTAATCGGTCTATTTGAGACGTCGTGACCTCAGTATTTTTACCCTACACCGTGTCACCTTTTTACCACGTGCTAACCATGACCTTTAGGATATCCATTGTCCTTTGAGACTAGCCGCTCTGTTAGCATTTATGCGATATTTACATATTCATCACTTGTTACTCAATTGTGATTCATCTATTATCAGTGTAAATTGATTATGCATTATCCATGCTTCAAGAATATTATTATTCCTTCTTGAAGCAGGTTAGAGAGTATTTTTCCAAATCGATACCACTCAACCTAATAACCATTCTTAAAAGCTTTCCTAGAGTGGAAAGAGAGAATATTATTGGCAAATATTATTGCCCGGCATAACAGTTAATTTGATTGACAGGGATTTATTATAATACAGTATGGCCTAAATGACTTTTCTGTAAATTATCGTATAATTTTAGAGTTGCATAAAAAGAGATCGCTTTATACAGTACACAAAATCATAGTAACTACAATTTACCGAAGTAAGGCCATATCGAGTAAATCCATCTTAAATCCAACCCATTTCATCCATTTGACAAGCTAACCAAATTTGAAGAGTTTTTCACTCTTCTTGAGCGAACTTCGGCATTCCATATAACACTACTCTCTCACTCTTTCTCTCTCTGGGGTTGGATGTGGGCAATACCTCTCTTTATTGGTCCTCCAGGAGTCACTGGGTAAGTGAATAGTGTTCCCAGCTCCATTGGTCGCCTAGGGTCTAATGGAGTCGGATTCTCTAAGACTTGGGCTTGGTTTGACTTTGGTTTAGTTTAAGGGGGAGGTAGTGGTAGTCACTTTTTCTGGACTCCCTTCTCCCTCATGTTTAGCATAATAGTTTTGAGATTTTTAGACGTTCGTTCCGTTAGTTTGGCGATTTTGAGACCTTTCGCCTCGTTTCTTTGTCAATATTAAGACGTTTCGTGCCATTTAGGTGTCGAATTTTTCCTGGCGAGCGATAGCGAGCCTGTAACTTTAGAAGGAACCGGCCTTTGGGAAATTTTTGTGGTGCTGAAAAGTGTACACATTTATCTTGAAAGGGGGTCTTGGGGTATTTTGTTTAAAGCATGATAGAGGTCTGCCGAAGAAACTCAAAAATAAATAAATACATAAATAAATAGACCAAAAAACAAGCACTATGGTACCCCCTTAATAGAACTCCTTATGGTTTGAATGTTGTGTTTCATCTGGTACAGTTGGCTAAGTGTACCAAGTTCCATATGTCGCATTTGGGGCCATATTCTCAGTAACCACCCAAGCTAATCGATTGGGAACACCGTTAGAGAGAGAGAGAGAGAGAGAGAGAGAGAGAGAGAGAGAGAGAGAGAGAGTGAGTGAGTGAGTGAATGCGTGTGTGTGTGTGTGTGTGTGTGTGTAAAGAGGGAAACTATAATTTGGTATACAGTAGAGGTTGGGGTAGGTAGAAACATAGCAAAACAATGTGAGATTATGATACATACAACAGATCGTCCTTGCCTAACTACCAATTGACCCATTGCGAGTTTCAGGCATTAAGGAAGTTGGGGAAACATCGATATATAACGGAAATGCAGAAATAATGTAGGTTTTTGATGGGGAGAGAGTAAGTTGAATTGTAGTTTATGTATTTATAAATGTACGGCAACTGTATTTTAGCTGTTCGTTCAGCTAAATATCGATGCCTACAGCTCCAACTTCCTTATAGTCTGGAACTTCCATGTGATCAATTATACATGTTGGTAACCTTGCTATATCCTTTATTAAACCACAATATATTATATATATGTTTTGTTTCCTCCCTAGACCTCCATCAAGCTTCAAAAAAATATCCCCAAGACCCACTTCGCGATAAAAATATGTACATATTTCGGTAGTAAAATGTATCGGCAAAAGCCCGCTTTCTCTCGTTTTCGCTCGCCAGGAAAAAAACGACACCTAAATCTCACAAAAGGTCTTAACACCCCAGCTGCGGGGCCCGACATATGTCGATCGAGAGAACCATGGCCACCCCTGCGGGGCCCGACAATATTCGGGCGGGATTTTGAGCACATTATCGGCTCTGAGAGAGAGTCCACGCGTTGGGAGGACGATAGGCGGGCTCTGACCGCTCGGCACGGACCGAGTGCCGCGACTGACGTAATCTCTGCACCAGTACACACCCCCGGCCTCGCGAGACCAAGTAAAAGCTCGGGAATTTGCCCTCGTGTTGCGCGAATGTTGCAAGAGAACCCGTGGTCGTACAAGGATGATTCAGGTGTCATTGGAAATCTCTATTATCGCCCTTTCACGGATACATAATTGTATTACGCTCTGGCTCTTATTTATGAATGAAAAAGAGCGTGGAATGAAGCTCGTTTAGGGTAAATATGCCCGCCTGCCAGGTAGTAGAAGTTACAAACATCCCCATTTGACAGGGGTTAACATTGACAGAGTAATGGAATGAAAGATCTTAATATCGCGAAACTCATGAGGCGAACGTCATAAAATCTAAAAATAACATAATGGGGCTCAACATAAGGGAGAAGGGGGTCCAGAAAAGACAACCCCTTAAGAATAGTTCCATCAGGATTGGTATGGTTGTGACCTCAATTTGGTTAACTTTGATTCGGCTCTTTAGGTCTTTGATTTGCCTCAAACTACTGTAGTTTGGATTAGCTTTCTTTATTTTGTTTTAGCTTGGTTTTTATAGTAATATTCAATTAATATGTAATAATCCGCCTAATTGTCAGCAATGAGTCAATATAATCAATGTGTGTTATTTAAGTTCATATATGCTACTTGAGTCAAGGGGGTAGTACTTGTATTTTGGTTTATATATTTATTTATTAATGTATTTTGAGATTCCTCCCTAGATCTCCATGAAGCAAAAAAACAAAAAAATATATAATAATAATTTGTACATTTTTCGGTAGAAAAATTCCCGGCCGAATTCTGGTTCCTTCTAAAATTACAGGCTCGCTTTCGCTCGCTTCGCTCGTAAATGGCCCGAAAGGTCTTAATATTGACAAATAAATGAGGCGAAAGGTCTCAAAATCGCCAAAGTAACGAAACAAACTTCTAACATTTGGAAACTAAAATGCTAAACATGAGGGTGAAGGGGGTCCAGAAAAAGCGACTACCTCCCCCTTAAGTTCCTATAATTAAGGTATTGATGCAATGCCAGCCTGTCACGGTAATGCAGATATTACAAATATATTTAAGATATTAGTTATA
>JBAKBP010029258.1:10000-27388 GCA_037953745.1 Lithodes maja
CAGGTTCTTCCAAAGTTGAATAATATCGTCTGTAGGTACCTATGCAAAATTTGACGTCTTTTGACGAATAAGGCTAAGAAAGTATAACAGAAAAGAACAAGGAAGTGGAAATTAAAGCACAGAGTCAATAACAAATGCTACACCAAATTCTCAATATAAAGCTAATAAAGGAGATGGAGTGAGAAAGTGTTGGTGGTGGTGGTGGTGGAGGAGGAGTGAGATGGTGGTGTTAGTGGTGGAGTGAAATGGCGGTGGAGGTGGTGGTGGAAGAGGAACAAACTCGTTATCGCTTACCATGAAAGAATCGGCACCTAAATGGCCCGAAATGTCTTAAAATGGACAAAAACAACGGAGCGAAAGGTCTTAGCATCGCTAAACTAACGGGACGAATGTCTTACCATGTCAAAACTAATGGGGCTAAACATGAGGTAGAAGGTCATAAGAATACCCTCATCTACTTCAGTACCGGTGCGTCCTTGACTTTATTCTGGGTTTTATACGATTTTATTCAGCTTAAAGGTGCCTTCAGCATTAACAGGCTTCAAACCATCTCACTTAACCCTTTCTACTACAACAGATCCTTCGTAAACTGCACACAATTGTCCAAATATAGCTAGAATGAAATTAAGAAGAGATATGCGGTACAGAAGGGGTTAATAAAGTTAGTGGAGAACAGTTGAAGGGTAATGTGTTGATGTGGTACCGGCCTATAGGACAACCAATCAACCTCCCACTGTTTAATCCCATTAGTTCATATTTGCTTTCACCAATCCACCAATTAATTTACAAATAAACCTAACTAACTAATTTATTTTAATTAGACGCTCACCCCAATAGTTCGGCGATTTTAAGACCTTTCGCCCCTTTTGTTTGTCAATTTCAAAACCTTTTGTGCCATTAAGTATCGATTTTTCTTGGCGACCGATAGAGAGCCTGCATATTAGGAGGGACCGGCCACGGCCGGAACATTTTTGTACCGAAAAAAAAACGTACAAACATAACTGGGGTTATTCTTTAAGCTTGATGAAGGTGTAGGGAAAAAATAAAATAAATAAATATATATATAAAATAAAATATATAAATATATAAATAAAAGTCCCCCCCCCAAAAAAAAACAAAAACAAAAATAAGAAAACAAAAACACTCCCCTTGATGTAGTTTGAAAGGACGGTTGAGGGAAAAAGGGCTCCTGTGTTACCAGCCTATACGAGGAAAACCAATTAAATTATCTAAAGGGTATTTAAAGCAGTGTAAACAAGGCTTAATAGGAACATTGGGCAAATCTAAAGGCGTCCGATTAAAAACAAACACAGACAAAAAAAGGATTGAATTACAAAGTCGAACAATATGAATAGATTTATGAATGGTTCTTTGTCTTTGTTTTTGTTGTTATATTTGCAGTTATCATGGCTTTGGTTGTTGTAAATGTTGCTCTTGTAGTTGTTATTATTGTTGTTGTAACCACAGCAACAATCACAACAGAATTATCACAATTACAACAAAAATCATAACATACAAATTCATACAAACACTATATATTTCTTAGTATATTTAGGTTATTGTTAGCATTGTACCATTAGATGTTGCTCTTTTGTTTTTTGTGTGTTTTTTGTTTTAGCATTTTGCTCATTACTACGTGCAACACCGGTTTAAGGTTAACAAAAATCGTAAAATGTGAAGGAGGTGGTGAAAGGGGAAGCGGAGTAATAAAGTTTGTCTCTAGGATGGTGGTGATGGTGATGTTGGTAGTGGTGGGGGGTTGGGGGTTGATGGTGGTGGTGGTGGTGGTGGTATTCTCTTGTTGTTATTAGTGTTTTCGTTATTGTTGATGATGGTGGTGTCGTCAATGGTAGTGTTGGTGACTTCGTTATTATTGGTGGTAGTGGTATTGATGGAGGTGGTGTTGTTGTTGATAATGGAGGTGTTGTTGATGGCAATGGTGGTATTGTTGCTTGTGGTGATGGTGTTGTTGTATTTGTTGTTGATGGTGGAAGTGATGTTATTGGTGTTGTTGATGTGGTGGTGGTGACGGCGGAGGCGGTGATGAAGTAGTAGCAGTAGTAGTAGTAGAAGTAGTAGTAGTTGTTGTTGTTGTTGCTAGGATATTGAAGTGGTACGTATTGTTTAAAATCAAGATATTATTGTTAGCACTACCATCACTACTGCACTATTATACGAAGCACCGGCTTAACATATTAGTAAATCGGAAGGAGGTAATGAAAAGGGAGGAATAGTAATAAAGAGCCTCTCTGGGGGTGTTGTTGTTGTTGTTGTTGTTAGTGGTGTTGGTGGAGTAGGTATTGTTGTTCACGATGTTGTCGTTAGTGTTAGTGTTAATACAGCTTTGTTTTAGGTTGTTCTTGTTTTGGCTTTAAATTTGGTTGTTGTTGATGTTGTTTTGGTTGTTGTTGTTATTGTTTGTGTTGTCATGTTTCAATTGGTTCTTGTTGTTGAGGTAATTATAGTTGTGCTTGTGTCTGGTTTTGTTGTAGTTATTAATTATCATCATTATCATTTGAGACACTAGTTTAGAATTATAATTATACACAATATGAGAGCGAAAGGTGATGAAACGGGAGGCGGAGTTATTAAGGGGAGATTTCCACTTGAGGGACTTTTTTTATGACCCCTTTCTCCCTTATGTCTAGCCCCATTGCTTCTGAGATTTTAAAACGTCCGCCCCATTAGTTTGGCGATTTTAAGAATTTCCGCCTCATTCTGTCAATTTTAAGACCTTTCGTGCCATTTAGGTGTCGATTTTATCCTGGCGAGCGATAGCGAGCCTGTAATTTAAGAGAAACCGGCCTTCGGCCGGGAAATTTTTCTACCGAAAAATGTACAAATTTATATTGAAAGGGGGTCAAGGGGGTGAAATTTTAAGATTGCTGGAGGAGTAGGAAACAAACTAAAAACCTCCCCTTAAGGACGTCTCCGGGGGGTTCTGTTGTTGTTGCTGTTGTTATTGTTGTTGTTGATAGTGGTGGTAGTGGTGGTGGTAGTAGCGTTGTTGTTAGTCTAGTTTTAGCTTTGTTGGTTGTTGTAGTGTAGATACTTGGATAAAAGTTTAGGCTATGGCATTTGTTGTTGGGGTGTTGTTATTGGCGATGATTTTGTTTGGGTTTCTGTGGTAGTGGTGGTGATACAGGACTGCTGTTGTTGGCGGGGAAGGGATTATTGTTTTTTACTACAAAAACAGACTAAGTATAAAAAGTGCACCATGCTTGCACCATGTCATAGCAATCATAAAGTGCACCATGCTTGCACCATGTCATAGCAATCATTAATTACTTTCGTGGGTTGGGTATGCAATTTCCTTATCAGCAAACTGTGAACAGTGCACTTTTTTTTTTCTATGTGAGTGAGGGAGTCAAAAGGCACAACTGCCTGTAGCGAGTGCCTCCCCCATAGTTGAAAGAGTGACAGGGCCAAAATCAAGGGACGTTTGAGCCAAAATGCCTGGACACATGGAGTTTGAAGCAATTTGAGTCATTGGAAGAGGGAAAGACTGATTCTGGGAGAGAGTTCCAGAGCTCAGCTGTTGAATAGAAGAAAGCTTGAGAGTAACTTTTCACTCTTGGGTTGGAGAGTTGCACAGAGTAGGGGTGGGATTGTGTTGCAAGACGGGTACCACGTGCCCTACGTAGAGGAGGTGGTATACACTGGGAAAGCTCTGAGGAACACTGATTATTATAGTAGCGATAGAATAGCGAGAGAGATGCAACATTGCGGCGGAGAGAGAGAGATTGCAGAAAGTTGGTGAGTGGACGGGAGTTAATGATACGAAAGGCCTTCCTTTCAACTTTGTCTAGGAGAGCGGTGTGAGAGGAACCTCCCCACACATGTAAACAATACTCAATACAAGGACGCACTGTGCCCCTGCCCCCTGTACGAGCAAGAAGCTGTGCAGGGGTAAAGAACCCCCTGAAGCGGTTGAGCACACCCAGCTTCTGGGAGGCTGCCTTAGCAAGACTGGTAATATGGTCCTTCCAAATGAGAGCAGAAGAAAAAGAGACACCAAGAATATTAAGAGAAGATGAAGGATTGATTTTTTTATTGTTGAAGAATAAGGGATAGTCCACTGGGAGTTCCGGACGGGCAGATAGATGGAGAAATTGGGTTTTGGAAGTATTAAAGGTAACAAGGTTTTCTCTGCCCCAATTGGAAATAGTAGTTAGATCAGAATTTAAGTGTTCTATGGCTTCATTACGTTTGTCTTTGAGGGATTGCTGGCTGGGGTGTTCTGGAAAACTAATTGAGTAGTGTAAGGTTGAGCCATCTGCGTATGAATGGATGGGACTTGAGGTACAGTTGAGAAGATGATTTATGAAAATTAGAAAGAGAATAGGAGATAAGACAGAGCCCTGAGGAACACCGGAGTTGATAGGGTGAGGAAGTGAGAGATGGCCGTCCACAACCGCAGCTATGGAATGGCCGGAAAGGAAATTAGAGACAAAGGCACAGATGGAGGGATAGAAACCGAAGGAGGGTAGTTTAGAAATTAAAGATTTGTGCAAGACTCTATCAGAGGCTTTCGATATGTCTAGTGCAATAGAAATAGTCTCACCGAAGTCCCGAAACTTGGATCACCAGTAGAGCGACCCTTAAGGAAACCATACTGGCAATCTGAGAGCAGATTATAAGAAGAGAAATACTTAAGAAATTTGGAAGCAAGAATAGTTTCAAAAACTTTAGAAATACAAGAGATGAGAGCAATTGGACGATAATTGGAGGGTTGAGAGCAGTCACCCTTCTTTGGGACAGCTTGAATGAGAGCAAACTTCCAGCATGAAGGGAAGGCGTTAGAGGGTAGACAGAGACGAAAGAGTTTGCCTAGGCAGGGAGTTAGCACGGAAGCACAGTTTTTTAGTACAACAGGACCGTACGCCTTCTTATTAGCCCAGAGAGGGTAGAAAGTAAATTTTTAGAAGAGATTAGGATATTAGGCATAAGTAGGAGAGAGGAGGGTGGAGAAGGAGGAATAGCACCGGAATCATCCAAGGTGGAGTTTCTAGCAAAGTTATCGATATAACCTTCAAATTTGTGTTCGGTATCTCCGCAAATACGAGTAAAACACTATTTTCTTTCCTGTGTTTGAAGGATTGGGAATTCAGTTTTATTTTTAACTAGGTTGACAATAACACATTCATATCCACAGCCCGCAGTGGGTTGCTCTCAGAGTTGGGAGTGAAAGTTATACACTCAAGTAACACGGGACCGTCAGTGGGTCACATATCTATTTACATACCAAATCTCACCTCAGTGTATTGACAAAAATACGGCAACAAATTCAGATAGTCTTATCCACAGCTAACCACTGACTATTCCCCCCTACCCCAAGCAAAGGAAGTAATAATAATATTAATACAAAATAAAATAAAAATAAAAATAACACATAATAAAAAAACAAGTCAATGAGTGTTTATGATCCGCGTTCGCAGGCCGAAAACAATAAGGTGGCGGAAGTGGTGAGAGAGAGAGAGGAGGGGCCGTAATAAAGGCAGTCTCCAGGGATGGGCGGGAGCTAACCAGTAATGGGCCAGGGGGGCAAGTTTTATCTGCCGCTATTATTATTATGATTACTCCAGGGACAAGTCCATCTCTTCCTCATACTCACTTGTTTTTGTTTTATTATTATTATTAGTATTATTATTATTATTATTATTATTATTATTATACTAGGTGTGGTCAATGTTGTTCTAATGTTGTTTTTACCTTCGCCAGAGAAAAGTTCTGAGGAGAGTATGTCAGTCGTGTCGAGTGCCAGTCTGTTTCTTTGTTTGGTCGTTTGAAAGTAAGTATAACATATATAAGAACATAATAAGATGGAAGTTTGCAGAAAGCCGATTGGCCCACACAAGGCAGATCCCTCTCACACTCAACCCTAATTATAGACCCAACTCACTAACACCATGAGGACCGACCTCATCAAAAACGGTCAGAGATCGTCATAAGTCTGTAGAGAGCCGATTAGCCCACATCAGGCAGATCCCCCTCACACCCAACCCATTTCGTCCATATATCTATCTAATTTTATCTTAAAGCTCTCTTTCGTTCTTGATCCCACTATAGCACTCGGTAGCCTATTCCACCTATCTACAACTCTGTTACCAAACCAATATATGCCTATATCTTTTCTGAAACGAAATTTATTTAATTTGATACCATTTGTTAGAGTTCTTTCGCTATCACATATTTCATGTCCCCTTCATTTATCCCACTAACCCACTTGAACACCTTTATCATATCCCCTCTAACTCTGCGTCTCTCTACGAATGCAAGCCTAGTTTTGTCAACCTTTCTTCATATGGAAGATTTCTAATATTATGGATCATTTTCGTCATTCTTCGTTGTACTCTCTCCAAGGAATCTATGTCCATTCTGTAATAGGGACACCAAAATCCATATGTGGTCTTACTAACGCTAGATAAAGTTTTAAGATTACGTCTGCAGTTCTATTACTCACACTTCTAGATATAAATCCGAGAACTCTATTTGCCTTAATTATTTCGAGCACTAACGCATTGGTTTCTAGGTTTCAAATCATAGTTGACGATGACTCCCAAATCTTTATCACTATCGGAGTTTCGTATATTCACGTTATCTAATCTATATCCTGCATTTTCTACCGATTTCCCCAAATTTTACTACACTGCATTTATCTACATTGAACTTCGTCTGCCAATTTACTGCCCATTCGTGTAGTGTATCTAAATCTCTTTGGAGAGCCTGAATATCATGATCAGAATTGATCACTCTTCCTATTTTAGTGTCATCTGCACAATTATTTACTGATTTTGCTAGTTATTCCTACATCAATGTCGTTAATATAAATAATGAACAGCAGAGGGCCTAAAACAGATCCCAGTGGGGCTTGACTCTTAACCATATCCCAGTCTGATTGTATACCATTTATGCTAACTCTTATAGAGTTGATTCAAGAGAGTTCGCATCCAAGATTGTGAATGTAGTTTATATGTGTGGAAGATGCTTTATAGGCTTCAAGGATGTGAAACTGGAGGGGGGGGGGGGATGGACGATGACATCACGCATCACCCATCATATGGATTACAAAGATGGCGGAGATATGTGCTGTACGGAACACAGATGGTGGTAGTATTGGGTTTTCTTAGTAACTTCAGAGAGAGAGAGAGAGTGAGCTACAATGAATAGTTAGTATCTCAGAGACCTTGCGATCCATTCCGAGGAGAGAGACTGTTTGGTGCACTACACTCTTTACAGTGTTCAAAATACTATCTACTCTCTTCTTGAACTGCTCTACTGAAGAACTGTTTACAACTTCGGAGGGAAGTTTGTTCCAGGTAGAACAGATCTTATATGTGAACGAGTTTCCATAAATTCTAGTGCTGAACCTTTTCAATTCTAATTTCCAGCCATAGTTGCGTGTTGTATTCATATTGAGGCTAAAAAAAAAATCTGTAATCCACATTGTCAAACCCATTAAGTATTTTAATTACTTCAATGAGCTGACCTCGTAGTCTGCGTGTCTCCAACGGGAAGAGATAAAAAGCTCTCAACCGGTCCTCATAGCTCATTCTTCTAAGCGATGGAATAAGCTTTGTAGCTCAAACTCGTACTCTTTCCAGTCGCTCTATATCTTTCCTGAGTGCTGGAGACCAGAATTGAACACCATACTCCAGGAGAGGCCATATCAGAACGTTGTACAGTGTGAGGACTATTTCCTTATTTCTATACTTAAATTGCCTCTTAATATAGCCCAATAATTTCTGAGCTTTCTTCTCTACTTCAATGCACTGCTTGGAAAACTTTAGGTCACTGCTAATCAGAACACCCAAATCCTTTTCAAAGTCAGTCACTTCCAGAGGCATTCCCAATAGTGAATAGCCTGACTTGGGGTTTGCTTGGCCGATATGCATCACCTTGCACTTTTCCAAGTTTAGAGGCATCTGCCATGTCTCTGACAGAGAGAGAGAGAGAGAGAGAGAGAGAGAGAGAGAGAGAGAGAGAGAGAGAGAGAGAGAGAGAACTAATGAAGATATCCCCTGCCACACGTTGAGGCGGCCATTGTGTGTGTGTATTGAGGCTCGCGGATATTGGTGGTTTGGCTCGCATGTCAGCCAGGTAGAGCTGTATCTCAAACACATTATCAAAAGACGCCATGTTGCGCTCTTCCGGTTATCTATTGTCTGGTCTTTGGTGTGGCATCGGCGAGTTATTGACTGTCGTGTATCCTGGTTTTGGGATTGGGTGCATGAGAAAGTTTGGAATTGGGTGCATGAGAGAGTCTTTGGATTGAGTGCGTGATTAAGCCATAGGATTTCCCAACTCAGTTAATAGTCCCACTCTGGATACTGTCAAAAGTTAGGATCATCAAATATTAAAGGTGCTTGATATATATACAGTCTAACGTTTTACGTGAAGCCCTTGCTACGCTAAATAAAAAAACTAGACATCGATTTGAAGGGTAAATGAATAGACTATTTGTGTAAGCTCTTAGACAACGAACGATCCTTTCCTGAAATATATAAAATGTATAAGATATCGCCATACAAAACACAAAACGGGTTACATCTAACACTAAAGTCGTCACTGCAATAATGTGACCACCTCTCCCATAAATCACCAGTGTATCTTCATACACGATGCTACTCGGGTTAATTCTACTTGGTTTTATGTATTTCTAGTAATCTGTATATATATTGTTTATATTTATATTCCAACTCTACCTCTGGACGTAGGTTTATAGCTTTTAGATTCAATCACAGAGAACGATGAAGCCAGAAGCCAGATTGTGAATGAAGCAACGAGACAGGTGAGTGTTGCAACTGGTTTATTTGTAGTCTTATCTTCGCTTCGTAGACCTACGGCACCTGGTTGTCTCTCATTGGCTTGTTCAAGTTTTCGCCATCTCAAAGCCACAATGCCACTGTCTCGCTGTCTCATCTAACAACCTCGGGCAACTCTCTCAAACGCCACCTATTGACATCATTTGACACTACTCCCAATCGCACATTTTGAATATGGGATTATTCATACTGTGCTGGAAACGGTTAGGGTATTTTTATGGCATGTCTGTGAACTTTGTGGTAATGTACTGAAGCCAAGTACAGCACAAATTCAATCCCAGTAATATTTTCCCATTGACACATCGGATTTTGAACGCAGGTCCTTCAATTACAAGTCCAGTAGCATGACACCTCCACCATACCTACCCACTATATTCGGTTTTATTTCATTTGATGGTAAATTGGATCTCTTAGCTGATGATTTCTCGGTACTTAATGGAAACATATGAAACTACAATGTCTCTGCATCCTATGAAGACCAATTTTATATAATTAGCAACATATTTTACTACAAAATCTTCAAAATAACGGAGAAATCTTGATGGGAACTTTGGAATTTACCGTCAGTGGAAATGAAACAGAGTATAGTATGGTAGTATTGAGCATGGTAATTGTTATGGTGAGTTTTTTAAGATTGTTAGGTTTGTTGGGATAGCTAGGTTTGTTGGGTGCATGTGTTAAGGGGAGAGGGGTCCATTTTCTTGTCCCCCTTCTTCCTCATGTTTAGCCCCATTAGTTTTCAGATTTTAAGAAGTTCGGCCCATTAGTTTGGCGATTTTAAGGCCTTTCGCCCCCATTTCTTTGACAAGATTAAGACTGGGTGTCATTTAGGTGTCGATTTTTTCCTAGCAAGCCTGTAATTTAAGAGGAACCGGCCTTCGGCCGGAACATTTTTCAATAGAAAAATGTACAACTTTAACTTGAACTGTCTTGGGCAGGTGTTTGTTATAAGCTTTATGGAGGTCTAGGGAGGAAACTAAACAGATAATAAAAAGATACATATATGAACAAATAAATACGGCCCCCTTAAGTGGTGAAGGAGACGGTGGATGAGAGGAGGGGAAGGTAGGAGGATGCATGGAGAGGATATCATATAAAACGAGACCATCCATATGAGCTGTATCCTTTCATCAGCTGCTCTCCCGCTATACAACTATTTACTCCAGGTCTGCACTCAAGCTGGTTCAACTAAAAAAGGCAAGTCAGGTCAGGTGAAGGTATTGAGGAATAAGCCTTTACAACGGCATCTCATAGCTACTTTCTACTTGTCCTATATCAACAACTCCAAGAAAGAAGAAGACGAAGAAGAAGAAACCGAAGAAGGGCAACATAACAACAACAACAACAACAAAGTAGTAAAAGAAACTGGGAGGGAGAAGGGGGGACTGGAAAATGAAAAATAGGTAGCGTAGGGGGTAGGGGGAGGGGGGAGGGAGGGCTTAAGGGGGCGAATATATGAAAATAGTAAGTAGGGAGGGGGGCCTGAATGGGGTTACTGAAGTGTATAATGGAACACATAATACCATGGTGTGGAAGCTTAAGGGGCTATATAGTGGCTGGATTTTTGGTCCATGTATTTAGTTATTCATTTATTTTTTAGTTTCCTCCCTAGACCTCCATCAAACCTAACATTACACCCCCTAGACCCCCTTTCCCTAGACCTCCATCAAACCTAACATTACACCCCCTAGACCCCCTCTCCCTAGACCTCCATCAAACCTAACATTACACCCCCTAGACCCCCTCTCCCTAGACCTCCATCAAACCTAACATTACACCCCCTAGACCCCCTCTCCCTAGACCTCCATCAAACCTAACATTACACCCCCTAGACCCCCTCTCCCTAGACCTCCATCAAACCTAACATTACACCCCCTAGACCCCCTCTCCCTAGACCTCCATCAAACCTAACATTACACCCCCTAGACCCCCTCTCCCTAGACCTCCATCAAACCTAACATTACACCCCGTAGACCCCCTCTCCCTAAACCTCCATCAAACCTAACATTACACCCCCTAGACCCCCTCTCCCTAGACCTCCATCAAACCTAACATTACACCCCCTAGACCCCCTCTCCCTAGACCTCCATCAAACCTAACATTACACGCCCTAGACCCCCTCTCCCTAGACCTCCATCAAACCTAACATTACACCCCCTAGACCCCCTCTCCCTAGACCTCCATCAAACCTAACATTACACCCCCTAGACCCCCTCTCCCTAGACCTCCATCAAACCTAACATTACACCCCCTAGACCCCCTCTCCCTAGACCTCCATCAAACCTAACATTACACCCCCTAGACCCCCTCTCCCTAGACCTCCATCAAACCTAACATTACACCCCCTAGGACCCCCTCTCCCTAGACCTCCATCAAAACCTAACATTACACCCCTAGACCCCCTCTCCCTAGACCTCCATCAAACCTAACATTACACCCCCTAGACCCCCTCTCCCTAGACCTCCATCAAACCTAACATTACACCCCCTAGACCCCCTCTCCCTAGACCTCCATCAAACCTAACATTACACCCCCTAGACCCCCTCTCCCTAGACCTCCATCAAACCTAACATTACACCCCCTAGACCCCCTCTCCCTAGACCTCCATCAAACCTAACATTACACCCCCTAGACCCCCCTCTCCCTAGACCTCCATCAAACCTAACATTACACCCTCTAGACCCCCTCTCCCTAGACCTCCATCAAACCTAACATTACACCCCCTAGACCCCCTCTCCCTAGACCTCCATCAAACCTAACATTACACCCCCTAGACCCCCTCTTCCTAGACCTCCATCAAACCTAACATTACACCCCCTAGACCCCCTCTCCCTAGACCTCCATCAAACCTAACATTACACCCCCTAGACCCCCTTTCAAGATATATGTGTACATGTTTCTCATAAAATTACAGGCTCGCTATCGCTCGCCAGGAAAAAATCGACACCTAAATGGCACGAAAGGTCTTAAAATTGACAACGAAATGTGGCCAAATGTGTTAAAATCGCCAAACTAATGGGCCGAACGTCTTAAAATCTCAAAACAAATATGCTAAACATGAGAAAGAAGGGGGTCCAGAAAAAGCGACTACCACCCCCTTAGGGCTGGGGGTATGAGAGGAGAAGGTTGTAGTCGATATAACTGCTGGGGTACAGTCGTAAGCCGTAATATGTATACACCCATACCAATATTTGACGCTATTATGCCAAGTTTAAGATAGAAAATATGTTCACTAATTTGGACACCTATTTGAAAGGGGTACAAAGGAAATCAAACAACAACAGGTTCAGCGACCCCTCAAGGGTGCTTGCCCTCCAAAACACTAATGGTCGAGTTCAAACAGTAGTTTAGAGTGGGTAAGGAAAAATGGAAAGGGAAGACAGCCCTGGCACAAATGTCCGTGGCAGGATTAGGAGATGTATGAGTCGGTATCATGTTTCAAAATAATTCCAGCGAATGTCAAGCCTAAATATTTGTATTATTCTTTTGCTTCCCTCATTCACACAGAAAAAAAAAAATAAAAAAAAAAAAAATAGAAAACAAATCTTGACTAATTTCAATGCTGTTAAGATGCACTGTTTAGGCCACTTCAGTTAAAATTAGTATGAAATTAGTCTGGAACGTGTGACCAAGCTGCCAGACTTATGATTGATTGTTTCCGTTGGGTATATTGCGAGTCAAACCAGAGTTACACATTCATTTGTGGACGGATATGTTTTAGAGTCTAGAATAAGTTCTAAGTTATCAAATAATTACGTAGGATTTTCTTTATTATTTCTTTTTTTTGCTTATGTGATATACTGTACATTCGCAAGCCATAATAGATACAAACCCACTGGAATCTGTAATATCTTTAGTCAACATTAAAGGGGGGATGGCCGTATTTATTTGATCATTTATGTGTCTATTACTTTGTTAGTTCCTCCCTAGACCTCCATCAAGCTTAAAAAAAAGAAAAAAAGATCCTTCTTCAAGATTTAATTGTACATTTTTCGATAGAAAAATGGCCGGCCAAAGGCCGGTTTCTATTAAAATACAGGCTTGCTATCACTCGCCAGGTAAAAATCTATACCTAAATGACACGAAAGTCTAAATATTGACAAATAAATTGGGCGATAGGTCTTACAATCGCCAAACTAATGAGCCGAACGTCTTTAAATCTGATAACTACTGGGGCTAAACATGAGGAAGAAGGTGGGGACCAGAAAAACGACCCATCACCTCTTAAAACTGTAGGTAAAAGGTGGAGAGGAGAGATTGAGAATGGAAATGGAAGGTTAGTTTGGGGTACAAATATCCAAGTGAAAGATAAGACTGGAAGAGGATGGCTTGAGGGTGGCAGCGGAGGAGGGTAGACATGAATAGAAAGTGGACATTGAGGACTGAGATAGAGTGGTCAAGGTGGATGGTAGAGAGCAGATGTGTGTGTTAATGATGAGAGATGGAAGGTTGGAAGTGGATTAATGATGAGAGATGGAAGGTTGGAAGTGGATTAATGATGAGAGATGGAAGGTTGGAAGTGGATTATGATGGAGTTGATGATGAGAAACCCTGAATAGAAGATTATGGGAGTTTTTACTTCTCTCTCTCTCTCTCTCTCTCTATATATATATATATATATATATATATATATATATTTTTTATATTAATTTCATCAACCTTAAAGAAAATACCCTGAAGACCCCCCTTCGATAAATTGGTATTTTTTTCGGTAGACAAATGTCTCGGACAAAGGCCGCTTCATCTTTAAATGCAAGCTCCGCTCCCTAGTAACAAAATGAAAATCTACTATGGGTTTCAGAGGCGTGTGGCATCGTTTTTTCGGGAATAACTTGTTTACAAACAGTTGGATCAGTATGATATTATGACACAGCTTTTTTCACACCGTCCCCTAATTTTCGTCAATATAGTGCATTATCAAAAGTGTAAAAATAAGCCACTAATTGTCACTGTGTCATGAGGTTAAAGTCACACATTAATGACTAAGAAACGGACAAGGCTACCGTGGCTTACCTGTGAGAACCACCAAACCATTATTGCTCCTCCATCAAACACGGTAGTTATCAGCCACCACCCAATACTATTAACGCCTTTAAATTCAAGTTATCTGTCAATATCAAGTATAAATATACAAAAGTATGTATTTGTATATATAGCCTATACTTGATATTGACAGATAACTGAATTTAAAGGCGATAATAGGGTAGGGTGGTGGCTGATAACTACCGTGTTTGATGGAGGAGCCATAATGGTTTGGTGGTTCTCACAGTAAGCCACGGTAACCTTGTCCGTTTTTTAGTCATTAATGTGTGACTTTAACCTCATGACACAGGAACAAGTTGTTGATTTCTACACTTTTGGTAATGCACTATATTGACGAAAATAGGGGCCGGTGTGAAAAAAGCTGTGTCAAAATATCATACTGATCCAACTGTTTGTTATTAAGTTATTCCGAAAAACGATGCCACACGGCCTCTGAAACCCATAGTAAATGGCACGAAAGATCTTAACATGGACAAAGAAAAGGGGCGAAAGGTCTATTAAATAGCCAAACTAATGGGGGAGAACGTTTATAAAATGTTAAACCTAATGGGGCTAAACATGAGGGAGAAAGGGGTTCCAGAAAAAACCTATAAGAAAAATGTCAAGAGTTGAGTTTTGTTAAAGAATAATAGACGGGTTAGGGGGGTCACCGGCTTTTTTCTTTCTCTCCTTTTCTCTCTTTCCCTGGCTTGTATCCATTCGGCCCCATTCAGTCAACTATTTTAAGACGTTTATCCCCATCCAGGTGTCGATTTCTTCCTGGCGAGCGATAGCGAGCCAGCATTGTATGGATAAATCTGGCTTTGCCGGAGAAATTTTTCTATCGAAAAATTTAAATTTAGCTTGCTTTCAAAACACAAATATATATATATGCTGGCTCGCTACCGCTCGCCAGAAATGTTTTAACACCTGCATGGGGGTAAACGTTTTAAAACAGTAGGCTGAATGGGGCCGAATGGATACAAACCAAAGAGAGAGGGAGAGAAAGAGAAAACAAAGCGAGGTGGGCTCCCTTAAGGTGGATTATGAAAGAGTACGTCTGGGAAGTAAGATAGTGGGTCGTGGAAGATTGGAAGAATGAGGGTGTGAACAATGAAGTAAACAAAATTAAGGATACAAATGAGCTTTATGGTGATGAAGGGGCCGGCTGAGGTGGGGAAGGGGGGGGGGGAGGGGGGGGGGAGCTGTGGAAAGAGGGAAAGAAACAAAATATACTAACACCCAGAACGAATTCCAGTGGAAATAAAAGCCACGGACACGAATTAAAGTGTAATTGAAAGAAAAGAAAAATAATGAAATGGCGAGATAGTGAGCAGTATAATAACATGGACAAAAATGAGAATAAAAGAAACGTAGAGGATTATAAAAACAAAGACAATGGAACAGCATAATAGAAGAGTCTACCGCAGAACGAAATTATATAAACAAAGACAATGGAACAGAATAATAGATGAGTCTACCTCAGAACGAAATTATATAAACAAAGACAATGGAACAGAATAATAGACGAGTCTACCGCAGAACGAAATTATATAAACAAAGACAATGGAACAGAATAATAGATGAGTCTACCGCAGAACGAAATGGAACAGAAGATGAGGCAGTTAAAATGAAAGTTACTGACAATGAAAGAGGTAAAGATAAAATGAAAGAGTTACTAAGGAAAAGCCCTCTTAAGGGGGGGTGACCTGTTTTTTGTAATGTCTGTCCTTTTCTCTCTTTCTCTGGCTTGTATCCATTCGGCCCCATTCAGCCAACTATTTTAAGACGTTCATCGCCATCTAGGTGTCGATTTCTTCCTGGCGAGCGATAGCGAGCCAGCATTATATGAAGAAATCCGGCTTCGCCGGAGAAATTGTTCTATCGAAAAATGTACAAATTTAGCCTGCTGTCAAACAAAAATAAAAAATATGCTGGCTCGCTACCGCTCACCAGTAAACAATTGACACCTGGATGGGGATAAACATCTTAAGACAGTAGGCTGAATGGGGTCAAATGGATACAAGCCAGAGAAAGATAGAAAAGGACAGAACAAAAACAGGTCACCCCCCTTAAGTAAGACTCACGAGAACGTATACAACACTGATTTTAACATGATGTCTTACGAATAGGGAACTAGATAGGACATCACACTATGGTAGAACTTTAAATGGCAATATATTTAAGAGAGAGAGAGAGAGGGACTGGTGAGGGTGTAGAGAACTATCTGAAGTAGGTTAAGACGGCTTGGGTTGGATGGAAAGGTTCTTTGGGTACAACACGGGGGCGACAAAACACATCTATTATTTAATTAAGGTAGCTCAGACGGTATTATGCAGCATAATATACTGGTTCGGCTCAATGGTTTAAGGAGGGGGTAGTTTGCTCTCTAAACCTCTATCAAACTTTAAAAAACACCCACAAGACCCCCCTTCGTTATATAAACACCCACAAGACCCCCCTTCGTTATATAAACACCCACAAGACCCCCCTTCGTTATATAAACACCCACAAGACCCCCCTTCGTTATATAAACACCCACAAGACCCCCCTTCGTTATATAAACACCCACAAGACCCCCCTTCGTTATATAAACACCCACAAGACCCCCCTTCGTTATATAAACACCCACAAGACCCCCCTTCGTTATATAAACACCCACAAGACCCCCCTTCGATATATAAACACCCACAAGACCCCCCTTCGTTATATAAACACCCACAAGACCCCCCTTCGTTATATAAACACCCACAAGACCCCCCTTCGTTATATAAACACCCACAAGACCCCCCTTCGTTATATAAACACCCACAAGACCCCCCTTCGATATATAAACACCCACAAGACCCCCCTTCGTTATATAAACACCCACAAGACCCCCCTTCGATATATAAACACCCACAAGACCCCCCTTCGTTATATAAACACCCACAAGACCCCCCTTCGATATATAAACACCCACAAGACCCCCCTTCGTTATATAAACACCCACAAGACCCCCCTTCGATATATAAACACCCACAAGACCCCCCTTCGTTATATAAACACCCACAAGACCCCCCTTCGTTATATAAACACCACAAGACCCCCCTTCGTTATATAAACACCCACAAGACCCCCCTTCGTTATATAAACACCCACAAGACCCCCCTTCGTTATATAAACACCCACAAGACCCCCCTTCGATATATAAACACCCACAAGACCCCCCTTCGTTATATAAACACCCACAAGACCCCCCTTCGTTATATAAACACCCACAAGACCCCCCTTCGATATATAAACACCCACAAGACCCCCCTTCGTTATATAAACACCCACAAGACCCCCCTTCGATATATAAACACCCACAAGACCCCCCTTCGTTATATAAACACCCACAAGACCCCCCTTCGTTATATAAACACCCACAAGACCCCCCTTCGTTATATAAACACCCACAAGACCCCACTTCGTTATATAAACACCCACAAGACCCCCCTTCGTTATATAAACACCCACAAGACCCCCCTTCGTTATATAAACACCCACAAGACCCCCC
>JBAKBP010029259.1:0-27386 GCA_037953745.1 Lithodes maja
CTATTTAAATATTCATAGAGATTTAATTTCCAATAAAATCTTAACATTATTTACGTTCTATGAATCAAAATGCCTTTATTATTAAAATCCCTCTCTATCCAATTACTATAAAAACATTATTACAACATTTTGTGACATATAATTTGATGATTTGATATTAAATGTTTGACTTATAACACCCTTAGCTTAAGGGCACATGGGCCGGTTTTCTGGACCACTTTCTCCCTCATGTTTAGCTCCATTAGTTTTCAGATGTTAAGATGTTTTCCCCCTTTCTTTGTCAATATTTAGACCTTTCGTGATATTTATTTTTCCCTGGCGAACGATAGTGAGCCTGTAGTGTTGGAAGAAGCGGCCTTCGGCCGGGACATTTTTCTACCGAAAAATGTACAAATTAATCTAGAAGGGGGATCTAATGGATGTTTTTTAGATTTGATGGAGGTCTAGGGAGGAAACTATAAAAATAATGAATACATGCAAAAATCGCCCAAAAAAAGGCACAGTGGCTATTTTTTTGGTCTATATGTTATTTATTCATTTATTTTGTTAGTTTCCTCGTTAGAGGAAAAAATAAAAATAAAATGCTAAATAAATGAGCAAATAAACACGCCCATCCCCCCCTTAAGCAGATATTTATTGATTTACAATACTCAATTAAATATATACCTCCTCCCCCATATAAAATTTAGCTAATTAAATACTCGTTTTGTATATAATGTGTATCTAATGAAGCCCATGTATGTACAATATATTAGCTCAGTTATTGCACTTCCAAATACATGCAACATTATTTAACAATCTCGTTAGTGTTTTGCCAGTAGACATTACATCTCCTAACAACTTTTTACTCTATTTAATATATGACATTTACGGACTCAATCTTATTTATTATCTCCCACCTTCGGCTAATGAACGAAATATGAAGAAGTAGTATGTTGGCTTTAGAGATGTGGTTGATATCATATTGGCTTTCATAAATTAACCCTTTTTGTACTAGCGACGTGTGTTGTATTTCATTCTAGCTATATTTAGACACATTCTAGCTATATTTAGACACATTCTAGCTATATTTAGACACATTCTAGCTATATTTAGACAATTTGACGCAGCTTGGGAAGGATCTGCGGTAGTTAAAAGGGTTGAATGAGATAGTTCGAGGCCTTATAAATGCTAGAGATCTTTACTAAATTGAATTAAATCGATTAGTAGTAGCCAGGATAAAATAAAAAAGGATGTCGACGGTACAGAATGGGTTAACACTGGGGACCTTATATTTAAGGGGGAGGTAGTCGCTTTTTATGGACACCCTTCACCCTCACGTTTAGCCTCAGTATTTTTTAGATTTTAAGACGTTTGTTCCATTAGTTTGTCGATTTTGAGAAATTTACCTCATTTCTTTGTCAATATTAAGACCTTTCGTGCCTTTTAGGTATTGATTTTTTCCTGGCGAGTGTTAGCGAACCTGTAATTTTAGGAGGAATCGGCCTTCGGCCGGGACATTTTTGTACCGAAAATTTCACAAATTTATCTTGAAGGGGGGTCTAGCGGGGGGGGGGGGGGGGGGGGGGTATTTTTAAGCTTGATGAAGGTCTAGCGAGAAAACTAAAAATAAATAACTAGATAGACCAACAAAACAAGCACTACCCCCTGTCTCTTTTTCTTCTGCTCTCATTTGGAAGGACCATATTACCCACGGTATAGTAACAATAGAAGGACCATATTACCCACGGTATAGTAACAATAGAAGGACCATATTACCCACGGTATAGTAACAATAGAAGGACCATATTACCCACGGTATAGTAACAATAGAAGGACCATATTACCCACGGTATAGTAACAATAGAAGGACCATATTACCCACGGTATAGTAACAATAGAAGGACCATATTACCCACGGTATAGTAACAATAGAAGGACCATATTACCCACGGTATAGTAACAATAGAAGGACCATATTACCCACGGTATAGTAACAATAGAAGGACCATATTACCCACGGTATAGTAACAATAGAAGGACCATATTACCCACGGTATAGTAACAATAGAAGGACCATATTACCCACGGTATAGTAACAATAGAAGGACCATATTACCCACGGTATAGTAACAATAGAAGGACCATATTACCCACGGTATAGTAACAATAGAAGGACCATATTACCCACGGTATAGTAACAATAGAAGGACCATATTACCCACGGTATAGTAACAATAGAAGGACCATATTACCCACGGTATAGTAACAATAGAAGGACCATATTACCCACGGTATAGTAACAATAGAAGGACCATATTACCCACGGTATAGTAACAATAGAAGGACCATATTACCCACGGTATAGTAACAATAGAAGGTAGACGCAGTGAATTTTTGAACTCGTATACATAAAGGTTTCTAAAAAGTACTAAACAGACTTTTATTAATTATTTTTATTTTGTGACTTCACGCTCAACCATGGTACGGTCATAATATAAGATATAGTTGTCGGAATAACGTTGATTATTCTATAAGCGAATATTTAGTGAAATATTCGTATACCATCGTGGCTTGTTTGGCTCCGATATAGTGTTCTCTCTGGCCGTCAGAGGGCACCACCGTCCGTTCTCCCCCCCCCCCCCCCCACACTCCGAGTCCCAGCCACCATTTCGCTTCGTAGAAATCTATGTTCCCTCTAGCTGGCCATATACTTATACAAATCATCTCTCCACATCCCCTAGGCCTTCATACACCCTCACACGCCATCACTGGGTGAAAGTTGATGAGTGTCAGAAGCAAACTACGTGAATTTAAAGGAAGTTGAGCAAGGGATAAACGAGAATCCGTTTAGGCCTATCTTTTCTCCCGACCGACGAATCGAAAATCACCAACATCATCGAAATATCTCTTCATATAAACTACACATATATCAAATAACAATGCTAACATGTAGATTGGGTCCTACTACAATAACATTATCGATATCAATCGACGTTACTCTACATATTAGGCAATTAGGTGGACAAAAATATCATCGCATTTCCGCGGTAACATTTGAAGCGACGTCGGCTATATATATACTACCTCATAGCCGTATATATACTACCTCATAGCCGTATATATACTACCTCATAGCCGTATATATACTACCTCATAGCCGTATATATATTCTTCAAATGCAACAAATAACAACTTTAGCAAATATACTAGGGTCCTGTCACACTAGGCCTATATATGTCTATGTTTATCCATGTCACTTTACATTTTCGGTGGAAAACGCAATATACCGATCCTGTTAGAAGACCATATTTAGGCTAGGGAGACGGTACACAGGAGTCATTGAGTGACGTCACAGAGGCCCAAACAAGTGACTGTCGTGGTTCCAATACTACCGCCATGCGCCTACCTCCTTATGTTACTATACCGTGATATTACCAGTCTTGCTAAGGCAGCCTCCCAGAAGCTGGGTGTGCTCAACCGCTTTAGGGTGTTCTTTACCCCTGCACAGCGTCTTGCTCTGTACAGGGACATAGTGCGTCCTTGTATTGAGTATTGTTCACATGTGTGAGGAGGTTTCTCTCACACCGCTCTCCTAGACAAAGTTGAAAGGAAGGCCTTTCGTATCATTAACTCCCGTCCACTCACCAACTCTCTGCAATCACTCTCTCTCCGCCGCAATGTTGCATCTCTCTCGCTATTCTATCGCTAGGCCTACTATAATAACCAGTGTTCCTCAGAGCTTTCCCAGTATATGCCACCTCCTTTACGTAGGGCACGTGGTACCCGTCTTGCAACACAATCCCACCCCTACTCTGTGCAACTCTCCAACCCAAGAGTGAAACGTTGCTCTCAAACTTTCTTTAATTCAACTTCTGAGCTCTGGAACTCTCTCCCAGAATCAGTCTTTCCCTCTTCCTATGACTTAAATTGCTTCAAACTCCGTGTGTCCAGGCATTTTGGCTCGAACGTCCCTTGATTTTGGCCGTCACTCTTTCAACTATGGGGGAGGCACTCGCTATAGGCAGTTCTGCCTTTTGCCTCCCTCAGTCACATAGAAAAAAAAATATATTTTGAGCTTAGCAACGCCCTGTCACTGTCTATCCGAGTCACTCACACCTTGTAGATACATTGAGCACCAGAGGTTTTATCCAATGCTCTATATTATAATCGTCTGGTGTCCGCCTTGCTATTAGAGTGCGCCACAGGCTTCGTCATCAGTTAAGCCGTATGTGTAGATTAAGGGGGAAGATATGGTCGATTATTTTATTATGGTTGGTCGATTATTTCATGTTTATTATTATTGTTATTTTTTTTTGTTTTTTTTTGTTTCCTCCCTAGACATCCATCAAAAAAAAAAATCCATTAGATCCCCCTTCTAGATTAATTTATAAATTTTCCGGCAGAAAAATGTCACGGCCGAAGGCCGGTTCTTCCAAAATTACAGGCTCACTATCGTTCGCCAGGAAAACAAAATCGACACGTAAATAGCACAAAAGGTCTTAATATTGACAAAGAAATGGGGCCAAATTTCTTAAAATCGACAAACTAATGGGGGCAAACATCTTAAAATCTGAAAACTAATGGAGGTAAACATGAGGGAGAAGGGGGTGTAGAAAAACGCCCCATCTCCCCTTAACACTAGCTCATCTGACAATTGGGGAATATTGTGTTATTAGTGATATTATGATTGATTTTTCAATTGATTTTTTCGATTGTATAGCATTATATTTGTGTTTGCTCCATTGGCTTTAAAGAAGAAAGCCTCACTAGACCCCCTTCAAGTTTAAAAACGCCCGAAAGACCCCAATTCAAGCTACATTGATTAATGTTTCTGTAAACAAATGCCCCCGGCCGATGCCCGCGGTTTTCCCCGAAATTGCAGGGTCGCTGTCGGTCGCCCAGCAAAAAATCGTCACCTGAATGGAGCGAAACGTCTTAAATCGCCAAACTAATGCGACAAAACGAGGAGGGAGGTGGGGGGGTTTGCAAAAAGACCATCCACATAAGCCTTTGCATTATTACTTCCCCCCCCCCCCCCCGCTGGGCGAAAGTCAGTGAGATGAATGTTAAGAGGGGGTTTTTAGTGCTTTCCCTAGACTTCCATCAAACTTAAAATCACACCCCCTTGAGCCCCTTTCAAGATAAATTTTTACATTTTTCGGTAGAAAAATTTCCCGGCCAAAGGCCGGTTGCTCTTAAAGTACAGGCTCGCTATCGCTCGCCAGGAAAAAATAGACACCTAAATGGCACGAAAGGTCTTAAAATTGACAGAAATGGGGCGAAAGTTATTAAAATCCCCAAACTAATGGGGCAAATGTCTTGAAATGTCAAAAGCAATGGGGCCAAACATGAGGGAGAAAGGGATCAAGAAAAAACTCCCTGAAGTGGAAATCTCCCCTTAATGAGCGTATTACTCTTTTGACGCTCTCATGTTAGAGACTTCTACTCATATATCTGGAACTTTTGGGTTTCGTGTAGTTTTTGTTTTAGACCGTTTAATTTCAGGAAATAAGTAAGTTCTGACGGACATTTTTCCTTGCTTTCAGTCATTTATTTTTGCTCTGCCTGGAGTACAGATTTTTGTTTATAGTAACCTTAGTAAACCAATGAAAGAATATTATATTTCCGTTTTAGTAATAAGCTCTATAATCATTTTGACACAAGTAATTAGAAACATGTATTCATATATATATATATATTAATTTACTAGTGTTATTATTTAGCTATTATTCAATATTCCTATTATGTATTTACTTTATTACTTACTCATTTAATTAAGAAAACAAAACAAAACATCAACAATTGGACATACGGTTATTTTAAGCCGGTGTCGTACGATCAAATTTACCTGCGGTTTATATTGTAGGCTTGTACTCTGCTTATTGTTTTATATATAGTTGTATAAGTGAGTGAGGGAGACAAAAGGCAGATTAGCCTGTAGTGAGTGCCTCCCCCAGAGTTGAAAGAGTGACAGGGCCAAAATCAAGGGACATTCGAGCCAAAGTGCCTGGACACACGGAGTTTGAAGCAATTTATGTCATAGGAAGAGGGGAAGGCTGATTCTGGGAGAGAGTTCCAGAGCTCAGCTGTTGAATAAAAGAAGGACTGAGAATAACGTTTCACTCTTGTGTTGGAGAGTTGCACAGAGTAGGGGTGGGATTGTGTTGCAAGATGGGTGCTACGTGCTCTACCGAAGAGGGGGTGGTATACACTGAGAGAGCTCTGAGGATCACTGATCATTGTAATAGCGGTAGAATAGTGAGAGAGATGCAACATTGCGGCGAAGAGAGCGCGACTGTAGAAAATTGATGAGTGGTCGTGAGTTACTGAGACGGAAGGCTAAAGTCTATCTCAATTAACCCTCTGATGTCTAAAGCTCCATCCTAAGCTGAATAAAATAATTTACTGATAGGCAAGCTAAAATAATAAGTGCGTCCTCTAATGCTGAAGGGGTTAACCATTGCATAAGTGTTCTTAAGGGGAGGTGGGCTGGTTTTCTGGACACTTTTCTCCCTCATGTTTAGCCCCATTAGTTTTCAGATTTTACGACGTTCGGCCCATTAGTTTGGCGATTTTAACACCTTTCGCCCTATTTCGTTGTCAATGTTAAGACCTTTTGTGCCATTTAGGTGTCGATTTCTTCCTGGCGAGCGATAGCGAGCCTGTAATTTTAGGATAAATCGGCCTTTGGCCGGAAATATGTTCTACCGAAAAATGTACAAATTTATCTTGAAGGGGGATCTAGGGGGTGTTTTTCTAAGTTTGATGGAGGACACTAAGAAATAAAGGAATTAATTGAATTAATAGACAAAAAAAAAAAAACAGCCCATCTCCCCTTAAGACATTTAATGAAGAGTATGCAAGCATCTACAATAAATATATCCTAGAGCACTGTACTGTAGGTGTTACGAACTGGCACTCGGGTACACAAGGGCTCTCAATCAGGACTCGAATACGGCTCGCTGCCACAACGGAAACACACGATCCCAACCCCTGAGTACTGCCAGCCGAACAAAAAACACCAATACCCTCCAGAGTTCAATCTGCTATAACGGGGTATACAAGAACTCGGTACTAGTGTTCAACAACAGACTAATAAAGAGACAGGAATTATCTAGTCTGGTCAACAATCAAACAATGAAGTAAGAAACAACAACACAAAAGAATAGTGTTGGCCGAAGCCGAAGTAATCCACCCTTGACTATGAACTTAAGAAGTCCACCACCCTCTACTTCGGATCGGCACTATTACGTTACGTTAATTAATAGTCCTTCAGCATCGAGCAAGGAATCTTCTGAAAAAAGTTAGATGCTTCTCGGATGCTCGTAAGAAGTACGTATCGGATTTTGAACAGTAATTCAATAAGCAAAAACACTGGCAATTAAATACTATTAAAGGCTTAAATTGGCATAAGAATAATTAAAAGAATATGCAATAGTAAATGGCAAACATTAAAAGGAAGTACTCCGCAAATGCAACGGCAATAGCCTACTCGGATTGTGCTCGTGGGCCACTAATCACTAAAGTAGCCAAGCTTGCAACACATGAAATCAATAGTGCATAAACAATATCATACATAAGGAAAGCTTCAATACTATTCTGTATCTACTAATCGAGTAAAGTCTAGCTGGGGTACTGTAGGCAAAAAGGTAGCAGTGACTAAGCAAAAATGGCTCGTAGCCTAGCGAAGTCCTCACGACTGTTTAAAGTATTATGTTAAAACTAACAAGTGCACTTTGAGAAATCCAGATCCCTTGTATCTGGTTTTCTCCCGGCTCCTTGACAAAGTAAAAACAAACTGTTAATAAAATACAGGGTGGTTAGGCTCTTGCCCTCACGCACTGTAAATTATTAACTCAACACAGTCAGCCGCGAAGACAACCTAGGCTTCACTGAACCCAAACGAGTATGCAGGTTTATCGCTTAACCACTGCATCAAACAACAACTCGTAACACAGAAAAGCCTTACCCCAGTCTAGCATTACCTAGACCAGCAGAAAACAGGAATAATAATAATAACACGCAGGGAAATGCATATACAAGTGCAACAAACATAAATCAATCCTATTCTAAGTCAACCCTTCCAAAATAGGCTATCTAATAGGCAAGTATCTCGTGAGAACTCAAGCGATAATACGTTGGCTGACTAGCTCTGCACCAACGGGACCATGGAAGTTAAACAGGGTAGGGAAAAGAGGAAATAAGAATGTAAGGTAGTAGAGAAAGTTCCCATCAGTCAGAAGAATATAAATAGTTAGCAAGGGAAATGAGAAGTCGCTCTGCCTAATGAGTTCTGATGAAAAAATGGCTAGACTTCCCTTTTATACCCGGCCCTCTAGTGAGCCCAACGTGAACTACTAAGGACCGCCCACTGACAACCATTATGTAATTTCTCTCTCTCCTCTGGGATACACAAAGGCTCCCCTAGCACTGAGGGAGGGAGGAATGCGAGTGAGTTAGGCCTACCTCCTGCCTGGCGTACCCACTGACACCTAACTGTGGCTGTTTCTCTTCCCATCATTACAAATAAGTTTTACACACAATACTTATAACTAATGATATAAAATAGAACTTGTTGACTCAGATGAAAACAAACTACATATTCATAATACTTATAGTACAACGGCTCACACGAACTAAGTTAGGATACTCTACATAGACTACAGCCAAAGTTCCTGCCCTGACGATCCTAGCGAGAGTGGGGCATGACTAGGCGTTCTGTACAGCATGCTCACACGTGGACATGCGTCACATAGGTTGTAATCCATATGTGCACTCTAAGGGTTATTACTACATTACATTACTATACATAATTATTACTGTATTATTACTATACATAATACTCCCAACTCTGCTACCCCATGGCATATTTGTTGTGACAATTAACCACTTGCGAGTTTCAGGTTATAAGGAAGTTGAATTTGTAGACATCGATAATAAATATAAATGCAATAATAATGTAGGTTTTTGATGGTTAAATGGTATGTTGAATTGGGTTTTATGTATTTATAAATGTACTATGACCGTATTTTAGCTGTAAATTATGTTAAATATCGATGTCTACAGCTTCAACTTCCTTATAGAACGAAACTCGCAAGTGGTCAATTGATAGTTTTATACTGGAAGCATAATTATTATCTATCATACCGGAGTTGCCGAGAAAACATTCGGGGAAAGAACACAAAATCGTTGGTGTGACTTGGCGTTTAGTTAAGGGGAGATGGGTCGTTTTTCTGGTCCCCCTTCTGCTTAGGGCTGGTTATCACACAGAGGCCCACGTCTCTTCAACAAACTCCCACGGCGAGTAAGAGACATGAGGGACGTCTCGTTAGACAACTTCAAGAGAGCCCTCGATGTCGAACTGCAAAAAGTGCCAGACGAGCCCATCCTCGCGAGGGAGCGAGCTGTGGCTTCAAACAGTCTACTACACCAAAATCACCACCCATAACGAGGGGCGCCGCGCTCCTTGGTGCCGCTAGAAGAGTGGCGAACACATCAAAAGTAAGTAAGTATCATGTGTAGCCCCATTAGTTTTCAGATTTTAAGACGTTCGCCCCACTAGTTTGTCGATTGTAAGACCTTTCGCCCCATTTATTTGTCAATATTAAAATGTTCGTGTCATTTAGGTGTCGATTATTTCCTGGCGAGCGATAGGAAGCCTGTAAATTAGGAGGAATCGGCCTTTGGCCGGCACATTTGTCTATCGAAAAATGTACACAATTGTCTCGAAGGACGGTCTGGGTTTTTTTTTTTTTTTTTTTAAAGCTTGAGGGAGATCTAGCGAGGAAACTAAGAAATAAATGAATGCATGAATTAATAGACCAAAAAAGTGGCCCATCTCCCCTTAACCGAGTAACTGTTTGACATGACAAATATCCTGACCCGTTGCCTGCAGTAGGGAAGCTAACGTGTGTGTGTGTGTGTGTGTTGCCTTCGGTGCCGGATATATTGGTCAAGAGAAAATAACGCTCGGAGGGGGCAAAAGAGAGAGAGAGAGTGAGAGATAGTGAGTGAGTGAGTGAGTGTGAATTTGTATGAGAGAGAGAGAAAGTATGTGTGTTTGTGTGTGTGTGTTTGTGTGTGTATGTATGTATGTGTGTGTGTAAGAGAGAGAGAAAGATAAATACTGTGATTCATTACTTCTTTGGCATACATTGTACATTAGTAGATAATTTGTGACAGACATTGTTGCCCATGTACCGTTGCTATTCGTTCTGATTCATCCCTCTCTCTTCTATCCCTCCAGCCTGGTTATTTATGTCAACAATTGAGTTGCAAAATGAACATAAATGGTTGTGATTTCAGTTTTCTAGTTTTGTCAAATACTTGTTACCTGTCTTATATATGTTCTCTCCAGTGCTACACCTTGCAATGTTCATACTGTTCTTCTATATGTTCTCTCCAGTGCTACACCTTGCAATGTTCATACTGTTCTTCTATATTGCTACAGTTACTTGTATGTTATGTTTATTTCGTATCGTATTCCTTTCCCACACCTCCCTCTCTCCCCTCCCAATCCCCCTCCTTCTCTCCTCTTTCATACTTCCCTTTCTCATCCCCCTACAATCCTCTTTCCCCATTGTAAATTCTCCCCTCTTCCCCTTTTATGCTCCCTCTCCCTCTCCCCCCTTCGTTACTATCCCCTGTCTTCCTCATCTTCATCACCTCTTCCCTTTTCTCCTTTCCTCTCTTACCCTTTCTTTCGTCTCTCCTTTGTTCCCCATTTTCTCTATCCCTTCTAATCTTCTCTCCCTCAACCCCTCCTCCTTCCACCTATTCCCTCTCTTTGTAGTCTCCCTTTCCTCTGTCCCCCTTTTCCTCCCCCCCCCCCTCCCCCATCCTCTTAAGGAGAGACGGTTGTTCTGGTCCCATTTCTCCCTCGTGTTAGTCCCATTATATTTTAGATTTTTAGACGTTCGGCCCATTTGTTTGGCGATTTTATGACCTTTCGTCCCATTTCGTTATAAATTTAGAGACCTATCCTGCCATTTAGGTGTCGATTTTTTCCTGGCGAGCGATAGCGAGCCTGTAATTGTAAGAGGAATCGGCCTTCGGCCGGGACATTTTTGTACCGAAACATTTACAAATCTATCTTGAGGGTGGTCTAGGGGATGTTTTTCTAAGTTTGAGGGATGTCTATCGAGGAAACTAAGAATTTATGAATGAATAGGCCAAAAATGCAGTCAGTGTCCCCTTAATTTCCTCACTCTCGCCCCTCTCTTCCTCCTCATTTATCCTCGTTACGGTGTTTATTGCGGGTTGTTGTCGCACTCATCACCAGTTATTTCATTATCACGGCCATAAATGCAACTTGATATTGATGGGAAGGCTTATTGATCGGTTTGGGGAACGTTACGAGTGGGCGTGTGCGGGTGAATTGTTATAATGATGAATACTTTGTGTGTGTGTGTGTGTTGTTACGACCGGGCACTCGGGTACACTAGGGCTCTTACACAGGACTCGAGTATGGCTCGCTGCCACAACGGAAACACACGATCCCAACCCCAGAGTACTGCCAGCCGAACAAAAAACGCCACTACCCTCCAGAGTTCTATCTGCTATAACGGGGTATACAAGAACTCGGTACTAGCGTTTCACACAACAGACTAATAGCAAGACGGGAGTTATCTAGTCTGGTCAACAATCAAACAAAGAAGAATGTACTACAACACTAAAGAATAGTGTTGGCCGAAGCCGAAGTAATCCACCCTTGAACTAAGAACTTAAGAAGTCCTCCACCCTCTACTTCGGATCGGCACTATTACGTTACGTTAAACAATAGTCCTTGAGCATCAAGCAAGGAATCTTCTGATAAGTTAGATGCTTCTCGAATACTCATAAGAAGTAAGTATCGGATTTTGAACAGCAATTTAATGAATAACTCACTGGTAATTAAAGGCTTTAAATTGACATAAGAAGAATTATAAGAATAAGCAATAGGATATGGCAAACATTAAGAAGAAGTACTCCGACAATGCACTGGCAATAGCCTACTAAGATTGTGCTCGTGGGCCACTAATCTCTGAAGTAGCTAAGCGTGCCACACATGAAATCAATAGTGCTTAAACAATAATATACATAAGGAGAAGCTTCAATACTATGCTGTATCTGCTGGTCGAGCAAAGTCTAGCTGGGATATCTAAGGTTAAGAGACAATGGCTGAGCAAGCGGCTCGTAGCCTAGCGAGGTCCTTAAGACTGTGCGGCCAAATTACGGTAATTGACGGGATGCTCTCTTGAGAGATCCAGATCACTAGTATCTGGTTCTCTCCTGGCGATCCTCTCAAAGTCAAGCAAATGAGATAGCACAGTGTTGGGTGGCACAGGCAAAAGCCCTCACTCGCAACACAGTGCTAAACTCCCACGGTACACAGTCAGAAAGACCACCTAGGCGTTCCACGTCTCCGTTGCAATTGTACTGGTTCAACCGCAACCTAGTACTCATAGGAAATCACAACTCAGAAACCCTATCCCAGTCTAGCATTGCCTAAACCAGCAGAAAACAGGAACATGAATAATCGCACACAGGGAAATGCATATACGAGTGCAACAAACATCAATCAATCCTATTCTAGTTAACCCTTCCAAAAATAGGCTATCTAACAGGCACTTATCTCGTGAGAACTCAAGCGATAATACTTTGGCTGACTAAATCTGCACCAAAGGGGTCATGGAGGTTAAACAGGGACGAGAAGAGAAGAAGATAGGCTGTTCAGAGAGTAGAGAAAGTTCACATCAGTCGGAAGAATATGGATAGTTGCAAGGGATATGAGAAGTCGCTTTGCCTGATGAGTTCTGAAGAAATGGTGGCAAGAACCTCTCTTTTTATACTCGGCCCTCTAGCGGCATATCTCAAACTACTTAAGGACCGCCCACTGGCAATCATGACGTCATATTCTCTCTCAATCTGGGATCGACAAAGAACTTCCCACGCGCTGAAAGGGAGGAAGGGAGGAGGGAGGAGGGAATTAGGCCTATCTGCCCGCGTGGCGCACTCACTGGTCCCCGTTACGTAATATCTCTCTCTCTCTCCTCTCATCATTACATATAAGTCCCACACACAATACTTATAACTAATGATATAAAATAGAACTCGTTGACTCAGATGAAAACAAAATACATATTTATAATACTTATAGTACAACGGCTCACATAAACTAAGTTAGGAAACTCTACACAGACTACAGCCAAAGTTCCTGCCCTGACGATCCTAGCGAGAGTGGGGCCTGACTGGGCGTTCTGTACAGCATGCTCATACTCGACATGCGTCACACCTCCCCCAAGATTTTACTTGCTCAACCCTGAGCTAAAATCTGATATACAGAACCCCATCAAACCCCTCACACCCAGCGACCGCATGGCACTAAAACAACGCTGAGTTTATCACTAAAACACATCTTATATAAAAAAAAAAATTCACATTTCATAACTCCTCCCAACAATAGTAAAAGACATAATATCATGCTCCCAGAGCGAGCTTACAGCAGCTCAGCCGTTTGATAGTTCGTGGACTACTCAAACACTATAGGCTATGACAAACTTATACAATTATCTATATCAAAAAGAAAGAGTTTTTATATGATTTTTTATATTTTAATATGTTTTTTTCCGGCTGCACTATAAGGGCAGCCTATTTTCTTCTATACCAAACGCTCAACAATCCTGCTTTACGACCCAATACGCTGGGCTACAACCGCGAGCCAACAAGCACCAAGCGCAAAATACTACTCAAACCAAAGCAGGAGGCTACCCGTGTGTCAATCTCTTCGGGATCATACACCTGTGATAGCCAACGACTGATCATCTACCCTCGATAAACAATCCGCAATCACATTGTCACATCCCGCAATATGCCGGATGTCCAGGTTATACTCCTGCAACATCAATGACCACCGGGTCAGTCTCATATTGCGATTGTGAAATTGATTTAGGAATCTCAAAGGGTGATGATCAGTGTAGATAACCACGACTGGGCCATAGGCTGGAACATACACCTCGAAGTGCCTGAGTGACAGCACAATCACCAGTAATTCCTTTTCTATTGTAGAATAGTTCTTTTGTGCAGCATTGAACTTCTTAGAAAAGAAACTTACTGGGTGTTCCACACCTTCATTGTCTGTCTGTAGCAAGACGGCACCAGCCCCTACACCACTAGCATCTGTTGCCAGCTGAAAAGGCCTGTTAAAGTCTGGGGCCCTGAGTATCGGGTGAGTACACAGCAAATGCTTCACTAAATTAAAAGCCTTTTCACACTCAGGCGCCCACAAAAACTTTTTGTCTTTAGATAACAAATCTGTGAGAGGTGCCAACACCGTGGAGTAACCTTTTATAAAGCGTCTGTAGTAGCCTATCATACCCAAGAATCTCATGATCTGCTTCTTGGTGGTTGGGTGCGGAAATTTATTGATAGCCTGTACCTTGTTCTGAGGAGGGCACACCTGTCCCCTTCCCACTACAAACCCAAGGTACTGCACAGTGGCTTTTACGAAGTCACACTTTGCCAAATTTACTACCAGACTTGCTTCACTAAGTTTCCGGAACAAGGTCTCCAGGTGCTCACAATGGCTCTCAAAGTCGTCATCATAAATGATTACATCGTCCAAGTATACGGTGCAATTTGGAATGTCCTTGACAATTTCATTCATCAGGTTCTGAAACGTTGCTGGTGCATTCTTAAGTCCGTAGGGCATAACATTACACCGGTAAGTACTCCCGTCCACCACAAAACCACATACCTCTTTAGCGCGCTCGGACAAAGGTACTTGCCAGTAACCTTTTACTAAATCAACTTTAGACAAAAACCGAGCATTACCAATTTTATCAACACTATCATCAACCCGAGGAAGAGGATATGGGTTAGTTGGAGTCAAACCGTTTAGCCTACGGAAATCAATACAGAAGCGTACCTTGCCATCTGGTTTAGGCTGCAGTGTTACGGGGGAAGTCCATTTAACGGTACCTTTCTCTATCAACCCTCTACCGAGCATATACTCCAACTCATCCCTCAGAGCGGGTAGTTTTATGGGGGGCACACGGTATGGGATTGACTTAAAGGGTAGATGGTGCCCCACGTCAACATCATGCATAGCCTGAGTAGTGAGGCCTGGATGTTCAGCGAATACAGTGGGGTATAAACCGAGCAACTGACGGATAGCTTCAAATTGCGGCTCAGGCAAATGGGCTATAGCCTCGTCAGCCCTTAGGCTCGAGTTCCCCGCCCACTGATCCGCTGAAACATGGTGATCCCAGCTATCCTCCTCTGAAGCTTGACTGTCCCCCTCTCCTTCTCCACCACGGCCGCAACAAGCCAACACAGGGACAGTGAGAGGCTCAGAGGGGCGCCTCACATACTCTTTTATCAGGTTCACGTGACATAACTGATTCTTCTTCCTCCTGTCTGGAGTGGCAACAAGGTAATCTAGGTCCGAAATTTTCTCCACAATTTTATAGGGTCCAGTATACTTCGCCGACAAGGGGTTACCCACCAAAGGCAACAAAATCAACACCTCCTGTCCCACAATGAACTCCCGGAGCTTCACTTTGCGATCATACCTGTCCTTCATTAAAGCTTGTGACCCTGTTAAATTCCGACCTGCCATCTCCAGACTCTTAAGCATGCGCTCACGGCTTTCAAACACATACTTCAACAAGGAACAAGGCGGCACAGTTCCTTCCCAAATTTCCCGCAGCATATTAAGGGGGCCCCTGACTCGGTGTCCAAAAATCAGCTCGTTTGGACTAAATCCCAGGCTCTCACCAGGCACTTCCCGAGCAGCAAACAGTACATACGGCAATCCAAGATCCCAATCTCTTCCGTTATCAGCACAATAACACCTGAGCATGCTTTTAAGGGTGGCATGCCACCGCTCAAGCACCCCTTGGCTCTCAGGGTGATACGCTGACGATACCACCGCCCGTATTCCATGCTGTTGCATTGTTTGCTTAAAGAGATTGGAGGTGAAATTGGACCCCTGATCAGACTGAATCTCCTCCGGGTACCCGTACCTTGAAAAGTACCACAACAAGTTACTGACTACCGTCTTAGCCATGCCGTTTTTCATCGGGGTATCTAGTGGCAACATCCATGATGGTTAACAAAAATTTATTACCAGCCTTTGTGGGAGGGAGGGGACCAACCATGTCAACAACAATCTTACTAAAAGGTGGCCCAATTACAGGAATAGGGTGCAACGGAGCTTTAGGAATAACTTGGTTTGGTTTCCCGACCCGTTGACAAATATCACATGAGTTTATCCAGGACTGCACATGAGACTTCATCCCCGGCCACCAAAACAACTTCCCCAAAGCCGCCACCGTTTTTCTTACCCCCAAATGTCCTGCCAGCGGTGTGTCATGCGCCAAACTCAGTAGGCTATCCCTGCACTCCCGCGGCACCATCAACTGGTCCACTACCCCGGACCCCATCTTCCAGCTACGGTTAGGGTCTTGAAAACGCCGATACAGGATGCCATCTAAATAAAAAAAATCTCCCGGCTGTGCATCACCGTCCTCGTCGAGCTCCACAGCTCCATTAGCACACGTTTGGAGCTCAGGGTCCTCCAGCTGCAACCGACGTATATCTGAGGGTGCCAAGCGATCTAACTGCTCCCGGAGCAATGCATGACCCTCCCCGATACTGGGCTGCTCCCTCTGTCTCTCTCGATGTTCATAACGTTGCTGTCGTGGAGACTCGTCATGCCCAGCCTCGTCACTCTCGATGACAGGCCCAGGGGCTACTCCAGAACTAAGTAATGGTGCTAATACTGAATCACCCAGGAGAGCCGCCGAGTCAAAACTCTTAAAACCAACTCCAGCTTTAGCCTCCTCCTGTTGATCGTTCCTCTGCTGGTCTGAAGACGGAGGACTAGGCTGTGACACTTTAGCTGCCCGAGCTCGGGTGACAGCACACGCCATGGGTTGTGCCTGGCACCGCTCGACCCACTCTCGCTCTTCCCTACTCACGTCGGCCGGCCTCTCGGCAACGACTAAGGGTAGAACCTCAGAAGCGGGCATTGCAAAGTCGTTGCCGAGAAGAAGGTCGACGCCCTCCACTGGCAGTTTCTCCACAATCCCAACATCCAATTCACGTGCCACACCATCCACCTCCAACTCCAACCGCACCAGCGGGTATGACCGAGTTGCATTAATACCCTGCACCACCACCACCCGAGCCGCATTTATAGGGTAGCCAGTCAAGTTTTTCATCAAAGTCTGGGAAGCACCTGTATCACGCAAGACCTCTACTCCATGCTTGCGCCCCGCCCACATCACGCAACCCCGTCCTCTATGGTCGCAAAAAACATCCTGAGCAGGGTTCGAGCCTCCCAGGTGCTTCTGCATTGGCTGTGCCTCAGCCTCTGACGAACTGCCCCGGGCAAACTCAGAAGGCTTCAGAGACACACCAATGTTGCAGGCCAAAGACACAGCTGCTGTAGGTGGTTTGCTAGGACAGACTCTTGCAAAGTGCCCCTTTTTATGACATTGATAACACTCTAACTCCCCTTTGGGCTTCCCTTGGTACTGGGAAGGGCCCGGCCCCTTCTTAAATGGGACGGTGCTAGTCTTGTGGTCAGTCTTGGTATCATAACTCTTGTACTTGTTTGCATAAGATATATTACTAACTCGGGGGGGTGGGGCGTCACGCCCCTTGTTACCTGCCTCACTACGCTGGGCAGACCCGCACCCACGAATTAATGATAGCCGGAGGTCAGCCATCTCAGCTGCCTCCTGTAGAGTTTTTGGATTCTTTTCTTTAATAGTTAAAGTCATTTCTGCACCTGTACACTTATAAAACTGCTCGAGCAGAAACAGCTCAGTCAACTGTTCGGCCGTCTCAGCTTTCTCAGAACGTGTCCAGTTTGTAAGTGCATCTTTTAAGTCCCGGGCATGTTCAAGAAAGGTCGCCTCCCTAGTCTTTGTAACACCCCGAAACTTCAATCGATATGTTTCTGGTTGCAACTCGTATGCCCGTAGGACAGCTCTCTTCAATACTGGGTAGTCAATGCAAGACTCTAAAGGCAGTGCATCATAAGCCTTCAGACCCTTACCCGTAAGTCTTGAGGAGACCAGAGCTGCCCACTTCTCTTCAGGCCAATTATGCTCCCTACACTTCTTCTCAAAACGATTAAAAAATTCTGTGACTTCAGTTTCACTAAATGCCGGCACCAACTTGACTAAGTGGGACAAGGACTGTTCTCTTACTTGGCCCTCACGGCCCATCCGAATCCCTGTCGACTCTGCACGAGTCTTATCTAAATCTATTTGAGCACAATATTTCTCTGAGTCGTACCTAAGCTCAGCCTCGTGCCTCCTAATCTCAGCCTCAATCTCCTTCTCCTGCTTCCTAGTCTCATTCTCCTGCTTCCTAGTCTCATTCTCCTGCTTCCTAGACTCAGCCTCAATCGCATACCTCCTAGACTCAGCCTCGATTGCATACCTCCTAGACTCATTCTCCATCTCCTGCTTCCTAGCCTCATTCTCCATTTTAGCAAGCTCGAGTTTAAATATCATCTCAGGAGACAGGCCGGAAGAGGGAGCTGCCACTACTGAAGGAGGGGGGGCAAGAACTGGGGAACCACCATACGCACCGCCCGAGGGCACTCCAATCTTCCAATTCTCATCCCTCTGTGGGAGAGTGCTAACCTCCGGCAACTGAGTGGACGGCACTGTGGGAGTCGAGTGAGAGGGGATCTGGGGAGGAACCCCCCCAAACGCCCTCTCCTCCGAAACCCCATGTCGCCCACGCAACACCCAGGAAATCAGCTCCCCCTTGGACATCCCTCCTACATTGGATAGACCCAAAACCTTGGCTATCAGGTGCAAGCCATAAACATTCACCCCAGTCAGCCTCTCCTCCGTCACGTGGTACCGCTTACTCACAAAAACTCTAGCATCCTCCTCACTAGTTACTAACGGCACCTCCTCAAATGGCATCTCTCGCTCCTCGTCAATACTAGGGCACGACATACTGAAGTTCACAAAAAATTCTCGAGACAAAAGTGTTAAACTACCTTATGTAAGCACTAATTACTAAATTAACTGGAGTCTCTTAAATGCTCTCCTAATTGCCTTACAAAAAAAAAATATTCTTCAATATGTACGCTAAAGTACGAACAAACAAATGTTGTACAACTCTGCAAAAAATTATACTGTTCACAAAATCCTAAGCAAGGTCGCCATTTGTTACGACCGGGCACTCGGGTACACTAGGGCTCTTACACAGGACTCGAGTATGGCTCGCTGCCACAACGGAAACACACGATCCCAACCCCAGAGTACTGCCAGCCGAACAAAAAACGCCACTACCCTCCAGAGTTCTATCTGCTATAACGGGGTATACAAGAACTCGGTACTAGCGTTTCACACAACAGACTAATAGCAAGACGGGAGTTATCTAGTCTGGTCAACAATCAAACAAAGAAGAAAGTACTACAACACTAAAGAATAGTGTTGGCCGAAGCCGAAGTAATCCACCCTTGAACTAAGAACTTAAGAAGTCCTCCACCCTCTACTTCGGATCGGCACTATTACGTTACGTTAAACAATAGTCCTTGAGCATCAAGCAAGGAATCTTCTGATAAGTTAGATGCTTCTCGAATACTCATAAGAAGTAAGTATCGGATTTTGAACAGCAATTTAATGAATAACTCACTGGTAATTAAAGGCTTTAAATTGACATAAGAAGAATTATAAGAATAAGCAATAGGATATGGCAAACATTAAGAAGAAGTACTCCGACAATGCACTGGCAATAGCCTACTAAGATTGTGCTCGTGGGCCACTAATCTCTGAAGTAGCTAAGCGTGCCACACATGAAATCAATAGTGCTTAAACAATAATATACATAAGGAGAAGCTTCAATACTATGCTGTATCTGCTGGTCGAGCAAAGTCTAGCTGGGATATCTAAGGTTAAGAGACAATGGCTGAGCAAGCGGCTCGTAGCCTAGCGAGGTCCTTAAGACTGTGCGGCCAAATTACGGTAATTGACGGGATGCTCTCTTGAGAGATCCAGATCACTAGTATCTGGTTCTCTCCTGGCGATCCTCTCAAAGTCAAGCAAATGAGATAGCACAGTGTTGGGTGGCACAGGCAAAAGCCCTCACTCGCAACACAGTGCTAAACTCCCACGGTACACAGTCAGAAAGACCACCTAGGCGTTCCACGTCTCCGTTGCAATTGTACTGGTTCAACCGCAACCTAGTACTCATAGGAAATCACAACTCAGAAACCCTATCCCAGTCTAGCATTGCCTAAACCAGCAGAAAACAGGAACATGAATAATCGCACACAGGGAAATGCATATACGAGTGCAACAAACATCAATCAATCCTATTCTAGTTAACCCTTCCAAAAATAGGCTATCTAACAGGCACTTATCTCGTGAGAACTCAAGCGATAATACTTTGGCTGACTAAATCTGCACCAAAGGGGTCATGGAGGTTAAACAGGGACGAGAAGAGAAGAAGATAGGCTGTTCAGAGAGTAGAGAAAGTTCACATCAGTCGGAAGAATATGGATAGTTGCAAGGGATATGAGAAGTCGCTTTGCCTGATGAGTTCTGAAGAAATGGTGGCAAGAACCTCTCTTTTTATACTCGGCCCTCTAGCGGCATATCTCAAACTACTTAAGGACCGCCCACTGGCAATCATGACGTCATATTCTCTCTCAATCTGGGATCGACAAAGAACTTCCCACGCGCTGAAAGGGAGGAAGGGAGGAGGGAGGAGGGAATTAGGCCTATCTGCCCGCGTGGCGCACTCACTGGTCCCCGTTACGTAATATCTCTCTCTCTCTCCTCTCATCATTACATATAAGTCCCACACACAATACTTATAACTAATGATATAAAATAGAACTCGTTGACTCAGATGAAAACAAAATACATATTTATAATACTTATAGTACAACGGCTCACATAAACTAAGTTAGGAAACTCTACACAGACTACAGCCAAAGTTCCTGCCCTGACGATCCTAGCGAGAGTGGGGCCTGACTGGGCGTTCTGTACAGCATGCTCATACTCGACATGCGTCACAGTGTGTGTGTGTGTGTGTTTGCGCGCGTGTGTGTGTGTGTGTGTGTGTGTGTGTGAGGGGGGAGGGTTCTGTCAGAGGGCGTGAAAGAGATCAGGAGAATGGTAAATTAATGTGGGAATATCAATTACGTATTCATTTATGCATTTAAGTGAATGTATGTTTATGTTCGTATATATTAGATATGGTCATGTCCAGATGGGGTATTAATATATGTTGACAATAGTTTTAAGAGGACAGTGGTTATATTGGGGGTCTATTTATGTATATAATAATTTATTTGTTAGTTTCCTCGCTAGACCTTCATCAAGCTAAAAAAATACACTCCCTAGACCCCCATTCAAGATATATTTGTACATTTTTCGATAGAAAAATTACCCGGCCAAAGGCCGGTTTCTATTAAAATTACAGGCTTGCTATCGCTCGCCAGGAAAAATCGACACCTAAATTGCACGAAAGGTCTTGATATTGATATGGAAATGGGACGAAAGTTTTTAAAATCAACAAACTAATGGGGCGAACGTCTTAAAATCTGAAAACTAATGGGGCTAAACATGAGAGAAGGGGGACTAGAAAAAACGACCCATCTCCCCTTAACTCTTTATGCGAATCGATTCTAGTCTAAATGAGACCGAATACATGGCTCTGTATGTGTTTGTGTGTGCGTGTGTGTGTGTGTATCTGCGTGTGTGTGTGTGTGTGTATGCGTGTGCGTGTTTGTGTAGCACGTGACAACCGTAACAGATGTAGACTCCAAGGCTTCACATCTGCCCCACAACACAGGCCCATCCCACAACCACCAGGCAATATAGCTCCTACGGTATCGGGTGGTAAGGGCGAGATTGGTGCGGGGTTCATTTAGTGGTGCTTGTTAGCGGTGGATTCACACGTTATTTGATAGGAAGAGAGATATTATTATGGGGGATAGATCATCAGATATATCGCTGTGCTGTTTACTAAGCTTGATTGGTACCTGTTTGATTGTCGATGTAAAGAGAGATAAAGATATCTAGCCTATTTTATAAAATTAACATATGCTTCTATAAATTAACATATGCTTCTATAAATTAACATATGCTTCTATAAATTAACATGTGCTTCTATAAATTAACATATGCTTCTATAAATTAACATGTGCTTCTATAAATTAACATATGCTTCTATAAATTAACATGTGCTTCTATAAATTAACATATGCTTCTATAAATTAACATATGCTTCTATAAATTAACATGTGCTTCTATAAATTAACATATGCTTCTATAAATTAACATATGCTTCTATAAATTAACATATGCTTCTATAAATTAACATATGCTTCTATAAATTAACATATGCTTCTATAAATTAACATATGCTTCTATAAATTAACATGTGCTTCTATAAATTAACATATGCTTCTATAAATTAACATGTGCTTCTATAAATTAACATATGCTTCTATAAATTAATTGCTAAACATAATTTCCGTTACCAGAACCTTAATAGTACTTGTGATTTGAGATATGGCATGCGCAAAAAAATACTCGAAATACATTAATAGCAGAGAGAGAGAGAGAGAGAGAGAGAGAGAGAGAGAGAGAGAGAGAGAGAGAGAGAGCGAGAGAGAGCGAGCAAACTTCGCCATCACATACATCAGAAATTTTAAAACTTTTTCCACACTGATTGATTTTTACCTCCCTCCTCCTCCCCCGGCAGTACCAACATCCAACTCTCAATTTGGCTCTATTATATGACCTGATGATAGTGGGGGCATTAGTCTCTGTCCGGGTTATGTTGTGGTGAGGGGTGCAGTGGGAATCAAGGACTAATAACACACATAACAAAACCACTCCAACAGCTTCCTCTCTCCCCTCTCTACACTCTTCAGAAAAATAGGAAAAGTAAAATGTAGATACGAGGTGCCGTTGTAAAGGCTTATCCCTCAATACCTTCACCTTCACCTGATCACATTTTGTCCACGCCTGGTATGGCAACTTCCGGGTTTTTTCTTTTTTTCTGGGTGTGGTGTCCCGAGTTCGAATCCCGGGAGGACCATATACTTTCATTAGTTTATTCAAGTACATTGTGGTTTGTAATTAATGATTAACCCTTATTTAGCGGGCTAGGTGGTCTATTTGACCGTAGCGCCCAGCGTTTTTTTTTTTTTTTACCCTAAATAGGGTTGTTTCCGTGCTCATTTTCATGCCTAAATAAGACCCAGAGCGTAAAACAAGTATCTATCCCTGAAAGGGCGTAAACAGAGCTTTCCAATGACACCCGAACCATCCTTGTACGACCACTGGTTCTCTTGCAACGATCGTGCAACACGAGTGCAAAAACCCTGAAATTAGGTAATTTCCTTACATAATTCCCTGTGTAGCGAGTGGGAAAGGAGGGGGGAAAGTAGAATACAGTTCAATATGTCCACGGTGGTCGTGGGGAGCGGTCATAGGGTTGCTACGCTCGTCCCACCGCTCAGCTCTCTCTCTTTAGCAACATTACGTACTGAAAATGGCACTCGACAGATGTCGCAATCCGCCACTTAGGCCAGATTTATTTCATTCGACATATGTTGCGCGCTGCCAGTTAGGGGTTAATGATTACTATTATTCTGGTAATCACTAGACAATTTTATTCAGCTTTCATAGGGCTTCTAGGTATCAAAGAGACCAAAATGTCCTCAATTAATAATTTGTCTTTGTCTATGCCTTCTTTTGCATGTAATTATAGCCAACATAGAATATATAAAGCCTTCTCGTATATATACGTACAGTTGCCTAAATAAATAATGTCGCGGCACCAAGTATATTTCGACCAATAATTGGTATCAGCACTATCTAAGCATTAATTCATCGTTTCGAGTGAGATATACAAACATGTCTCTATAATTACACACCCTATTCACCATCTGACAGACATTAATACAGCACACAGCGAGCAAAACGTAATGATAACGGAGACATGACTTGTTTGGCCAACCGTACTCCTACAAGAAAATGCTCTAGTCTACCTTCCTTCTTGAGATCTCCTATGTGTTACCAGAATTATGTTGACGAGTAATGCTGCCAGATAAATCGGTAGTGTGTGGGACAGTGGTTATTTTGTTGGGGTCTATTTATTTATATATTCATTTAGTTTTTAGTTTCCTCCCTAGACCTCCATCAAACTAAGCACAAATTCCATTAGATCTCCCTACTAGATTAATTTGTACATTTTCTCGGTAGCAAAATGTCACGGCCGAAGGCCAGTTCCTCCATAATTACAGGCTCGCTATCGCTCGCCAGGAAACAAATCGACACCTAAAGGGCACGAAAGGTCTTGATATATACAAACAAATGGGGCGAAAGGGCATAAAATCCACAAACTAACGGGCCGAACGTCATAAAATCTGAAAACTAATGGGGCTAAACATGAGGAAGAGGAGGAACCAGAAAAACGACCCATCTCCCCTTAGCTCTGAAGGTGACAGATGCGGACGATTGTGTTGGGTTTGGGTGACAGAAGGGGATTGTTGTTGTGGTGTGGCGGTCGCAGGATTGTTAGTTATTGTCACGATTACGAAGGAAAGTAAGCAGCAACAGATCTAATGGTGAGGGACTATTAGGAAGATGATGAGGGTCGAAGTTGGTTTGGTGTGTATTTTGATGTTTGTATTTGATAGAAGGGGATATTTGTCTGTAACTGACGCGGGATAGTTAGTTATTGCCATGATAACAAAGGAAAGTAAGCAGCAACATATCTAATGGTGGAGGACATTATAAGGCCTTAAGGGGAAAGACTTTATTTTTTTGTCAATTATTTCATACATTAAATATTTTTTTAGTGTCCTCCCTAGAAGTCCATCAAACTTTTAAAAACATCCATTAGATCCCCCTTCTAGATTAATTTGTACATTTTTCGGTAGAAAAATCTCCGGCCGAAGGCCGATTCATCCAAAATTACAGGCTCACTATCGTTCGCCAGGAAAAAATCAACACAAATATAACACAAAAGGTCTTAATATTGACAAAGAAATGGGGCGAAAGGTTTTAATATCGACAAACTAATGGGGCAAACATCTTCTAATCTGAAAACTAATGGGGCTAAACATGAGGGAGAAAGGGGACCAGAAAACCGACCCATCTCCCCTTAACCCTTTCAGTATTCCAGGACGCCTTTCTTAAGTGTGTTTGGTTAGCATTACAGGATTTTACTGCTCTTATAAACCATGAATGGGAATCTGCAAGGTAAAATGATCTGAATGATCTGTTTGACTCTTGTAATTCCTCCCTAAGCTGTATAAAATCGTCTAGCAATAGCCAAATTAATTAACAATAACGACATAAATACATCTTGGAAGTCATTCGAAACCACTTACCTAAAAGCAGTGCAAGACTGCATACCATCGAAAATACGGCGTCCAGGCCATAATAATAAGCCCAAATGGTGGAATAAAGATATTTCAAACTGCCTGCTTGCTAAAAAATTTGCTAATGATAGATTAAAATCCTCACAAAATGACGAAGAACGGGTGAAATTTGTAGAGCTACGACGCAAAGCCAAAAAGTTACTTAAGCAAAGTAAAAAGACCCTAGAGTTACATATTGCGAATCAAAGTAAAACAAACCCGAAAGAATTCTATAGTTATATCAGAAAGAAAAAAGTAGTTACTTCAACTGTTGGACCGTTAGTCGATGAAAATGGAGAATACACCAAAGACGAAGTACAAATGAGTAATGCCCTCAATACCTTCTTTGCATCAGTTTTTACAACAGAAGACCTCAGTGATATCCCTACACCATCGCCGATTCAGATTGATAATTCAGATGTTCTAAGCAATATCACCGTTACAGAGAGAGAAGTATTGAATTGTTTAGATAAACTCAAGGTAAATAAAACGCCTGGACCTGATACAATCTCGCCTAGAGTTCTAAAGGAAGCTAAGGATGAGCTCTCCAAACCACTGACATTACTATTCAATAAATCCTTGCAGTCTGGAACTATGCCTGATCAGTGGAAGATAGCCAACGTAACACCGATATTCAAAAAAGGCAGCAAATCCCTACCCAGTAACTATCGTCCAATTAGCTTAACCTCAGTTGTATGTAAAATGCTAGAAACGGTCATAAGAGACAGACTCGTAAATCACTTAGAGGAAAATAACAATCTTAAAGATACTCAACACGGCTCTCGTAAAAAACGTTCCTGTTTAACAAACCTCTTAGACTTCTTCCACGATATCCTCAACCTCTACGATGAGAGTAAAGCTGTAGATATTATATACCTTGATTTTCAAAAGGCCTTTGACAAAGTTCCCCACAAACGTTTACTGCTAAAACTAAAAGCGCATGGAATACAAGACGGTGTGTTGAAATGGATAGAAAATTGGCTCAGCGACAGAAAGCAAAGAGTAGTCATAAACGGTAAGGCATCTAAATGGACCAATGTAAGTAGCGGGGTACCCCAGGGATCGGTACTAGGACCAATTCTCTTTCTAATTTACATCAACGACATAGATGAGGGTCTCACCTGTACAATCTCAAAATTTGCTGACGATACAAAAATTGCAAATAGCGTACTCTCAAAAGATCAAGTTGACGATATGCAACACAATCTAGATAAATTGTCACATTGGGCCCAAATTTGGCAAATAAGTTTCAATGCGGATAAATGTAAAGTACTACATATCGGATACCTAAATGAGAAAGCAAACTATTCGATGAATGGCACTCAGCTTAAGAATGTAAACAGAGAAACCGATCTGGGAGTAACAATATCGAGTAACCTAAAACCGAGTCAACAATGTCCAGAAGTTGTTAAGAAGGCAAACAAAATAATTGGCTTTATAGGCAGATCATTTGAGCATAAATCCAAAGACGTAATCCTAACCCTTTACAATTCCTTAGTCCGCCCTCTTCTGGAATACTGCGTTCAATGCTGGTGCCCTTATTACCAAAAAGACATAAACAAGCTAGAACAAGTTCAACGTAGAGTTACCAAAATGATACCTAGCCTAAAGAACAAACCATACGAAGAGCGTCTTAGAGAATTAAATCTATTTCCTTTAACCCAGCGCAGATTAAGAGGTGACTTAATTCAAGTGTTCAAAATCATCAAAGGCATCGACAATATGAACTGTAGTAAGTACTTCACTATCGACCAATCTAATTACACTCGGGAAAACGGTTGCAAAATTATTGGTAAATCTTTTAACTCACACGAATCTAAGAATTTCTTCTTCAATCGAGTTGTCAACTTGTGGAATGGGCTTCCCCGAGACGTTATAGACTGCAGCACCTTTGATTCATTTAAATTCCGCCTAGACAAATATCTCGCATCAAACCCGCGACTGACTATGTTTGTAAATGAATAACTTTATTTTATCCTCCCCTCAGTTACTAACCCATATG
>JBAKBP010029260.1:0-27384 GCA_037953745.1 Lithodes maja
ATATAATGGAGGCATGTTAATTCCTTCGTGGAATACTGTAATATATAACTCATACAAGAGCGCATATCTAGGTCACAAACACACCCACCACACACCCACACATTTCATGCGTGCAATATGGAACATTAACAAAACTGGTACACATGCCTATGTTCTAATTATAGAAGTTATAGTAAAATGGCATACATATCCTGAAATAAAGTACATGATGTGAATAAAACAAAAAATTATTACAGTTTGTGTGATATACATTACGCTTACGCCTAATATACACACACATAAAATCAACATACGTATTAAAACTCTTTCTCTTTCATCATAACTCGAAATGTAAACAGTCTCAACCCGAATGGAATATCGAATATTGGAAAAGCCTGCTTTGATCTCACAGCCCACACGATTTTTACACTGTATAATGCTAGTGCAATACAGAATACTTACAACTGTAACAATACTGGTGTACAGTCGTGGACGGATTGATAATATACTGACTAAGTATCTTTAAAATTAATTAATCCATTTAAATCTAAGCATTGAGGTTAACTATAGTCTATTTTTTGTTCCAGCTGATGGCAATTGCTCTCTCGCCATCCTGATTTGTTGGCTATTACCAAGATTTTGGAGCGAAATATGTGGCTCATTACGAAAACTTGACAGAAATAATATGTGTCCATTAACATTAAGAATCGAGAAATCACATGCTAAGGAATTTAATTTACCATCAGCTGGAAAAAAAACAAAAAATAACAGAATATAGTCAATGCCTACTGTATGCTTTAATTATAAGAAGATGCTTAAGAATAACTGTCCACGAATATACGTATAAACAATATAGTCATAGATGTATAACATATTTGTAATGCACAATAGACTTCTTCCACGATATCCTCAACCTCTACGATGAGAGTAAAGCTGTAGATATTATATACCTTGATTTTCAAAAGGCCTTTGACAAAGTTCCCCACAAACGTTTACTGCTAAAACTAAAAGAGCATTGGAATACAAGACGGTGTGTTGAAATGGATAGAAAATTGGCTCAGCGACAGAAAGCAAAGAGTAGTCATAAACGGTAAGGCATCTAAATGGACCAATGTAAGTAGCGGGGTACCCCAGGGATCAGTACTAGGACCAATTATCTTTCTAATTTACATCAACGACATAGATGAGGGTCTCACCTGTACAATCTCAAAATTTGCTGACGATACAAACATTGCAAATAGCATACTCTCAAAAGAACAAGTTGACGATATGCAACACAATCTAGATGAATTGTCATGTTGGGCCCAAATTTGGCAAATGAGTTTCAATGCGGATAAATGTAAAGTACTACATGTCGGATACCTAAATGAGAAAGCAAACTATTGGATGAATGGCACTCAGCTTAAGAATGTAAACAGAGAAACCGATCTGGGAGTAACAATATCGAGTAACCTAAAACCGAGTCAACAATGTTCAGAAGTTGTTAAGAAGGCAAACAAAATAATTGGCTTTATAGGCAGGTCATTTGAGCATAAATCCAAAGAAGTTATCCTAACCCTTTACAATTCCTTAGTCCGCCCTCTTCTGGAATACTGCGTTCAATCCTGGTGCCCTTATTACCAAAAAGATATAAACAAGCTAGAACGAGTTCAACGTAGAGTTACCAAAATGATACCTAGCCTAAAGAACAAACCATACGAAGAGCGTCTTAGAGAATTAAATCTATTTCCTTTAACCCAGCGCAGATTAAGAGGTGACTTAATTCAAGTGTTCAAAATCATCAAAGGCATCGACAATAATGAACTGTAGTAAGTACTTCACTGTCGACCAATCTAATTACACGCGGGGAAACGGTTGCAAAATTATTGGTAAATCTTTTAACTCGCACGAATCTAAGAATTTCTTCTTCAATAGAGTTGTCAACTTCTGGAATGGGCTTCCCCGAAACGTTATAGACTGCATCACCGTTGATTCATTTAAACTCCACCTAGACAAATATCTCTCATCAAACCCGCGACTGACTGCGTTTGTAAATGAATAACTTTATTTTATCCCCCCCTCAGTTACTAACTCATCTGTCCTTTACTAACTTCCTAATCCTCCCACGGACATTAGTTCCAGGGCAGTAATTCCCTTTCCAATGTTCCCTTACCCACTTTAAACCACTGTTTGGACACTTGATCCTCAGTGTCTTGGGGGACAAGCAACCTAGAAGGGTCACTAGATCTGTTGTTGCTTGATTTACTTTGTACTTTGTACACAAGATTAATGAGTTCTGCAGTATAGTCATATCACCAAACCATTCGAAAATGAAGTCATGTTAATATTCTTACATATATTGGGTATTATGTAAGTGTTTCATAATACACATACATTTTCTGGTGTACAGTCAGGCCTCCATTTTTCAATTCCTACACATTATTACTAAACTGAATACAATAGTTTCGTAGCAGCCAGAGGAAACATGTAATTATATACTGACAAGGTAAATAAAGTTGAAGTTATGCAGTTGGCACATGACTTTTGCGCAGAACTATAAGAAGATGTATAACACGAGTTAAGTCGTCGGTCGTTCTATAGCTCTTAGAGGGGGGGCTTGGTAAAACCATATTTTGGACCTAATATCATAACTATTGCATACATTCAAAAAATCTTTTTTGACTGACGTTCGCATTCACGCAACAAATGTTTGTGTGAAATTTGGTGAAAATCCGTCCAACGGTCTAGGAGGAGTTTCGAGGTAGACGGACAACGACGACGACGACAGATTTTTTTTTCCAGTGGTACCCACTATACGGGGGGGGGGGGGGGGGGGGCGATACCAAACTCTGCTTACGCAGAGTTGATAACCTAACCAAACCTATACCAGCAACATCTAAACTAACCTAACCTAAATTACGATAGACTGGTTGTAAGTGGGAAATGACGGTGTTAATCAGTATTCCTTACCACTTGTCAGATTGATCGTTTCACACAACCCTTATCACTATTTCACACACAGAGCCACTCCCAGCCTCTGAGTCCCCAAGGGAAGGGGGAAGCATAAGTGCCCCCAAATTATGATCCTTATCTAACAATATTTTACAATGTTTTGACCACTTTTGTGATTTTGGGGCCTTTCATTTAACTTCCTGAATGTTAAACACCACCTTTCCTCCATCAAACCTGATCTCTCTCTCTCCTAATTTCCAAGCCAAAGGTGGATGTTGTGTGTATGAGCACAACAAACTAAATTGTTCGCATGTTTCCAACTTGTACTTCTCTGAATTCTCAACTCTTTGCCTCAAAACGTTCGTTATTCTCAAACTAAATATTTGTGTGCCGTCAATCCCTCCCCTAACTCTACTGACTTTCCTCAATTCTTCAACTGTCTGAATTATAAAGTGGAACACATTCTAATAGCCCTCCTACTCTCGCTTAAGTTTCTGAGAACTAATTGCTACTACCGTTTACTCTCCACCGCTATTTACACTACCGCGAAACAATACATGTTATCGCTCTGTAGTCGTCTACCTACTACCCACAGTAGTCGTCTCTACATGCAATGTATTATACATCCAAAGTTTGGAGCTACACCCATGTTTTTACATAACCGGAAACAAATCCTTTAAGATTAATTATTGCATTGAAAATCGATATAGGCTACAAGAAACAAAAAATATATCATAGTTTTCCGAATTTACACGGTCATAATTTCGTGTTATGCTAAACAATAATTTGGTGGGTTGTGTATGAGGGGGGATTTGCCGGGTGTGGGCCAATCGGCGCTCTGTAGACCCCCATAATCTTGTGTTGATCTCTGACCGTTTTGGTGAGGTCAGTCTTCAAGGTATTAGTGAGTTGGGCCTATAATTAGGCCTCGTAATTGGGATTGGGTGTGACAGGGATCTGCCTTGTGTGGGGTGATCGGCTTTCTGCAGACTCCCATTGTCTTATGTTCTTAAGAAACATTGTTCACACTCTACAGAGAAGGAGGAGTGTGCCTCGGCAGGGAGTCAACACGAACACACAATTTATGAGTATAACAGAATGAACACCATCTGGAGGAACACAATCTTAGAATTAAGCCCAGAGAGAGCAGAAAGTACATCCTTATAAAATATTATGATATTTGGCATAAACAAATCAGAGAGGGGTAGAGGGGAGTATAATAGCACCGGAATCATCCAAGATGGAGTTGTTAGCAATATTTTGAGTAAAGAGTTCAAATTTGTCAGAGAAAGAGGTGACAGTGTTACCCTCAGAGTGGAAAGGAGGAGGGAAAAGTGAGGATGTGAAATTGTTTGATTTTTTTTTTTTTTTTGGCTAGATGACAGGAAGCTTGAGAAGAACTATCTATTTGTTTCGTATTTATGTTTCAACCTCGGGACTGTAGGCTGTCTGTACCCTGTCAGAGTCCCCAAGATTATAAGGTAAGCTTCGAGATGTTGGGTGCTTCATATGTCATACACTAGATGGTGACAGTGGAGCTTCAGGGTGTTGGGTGCTTCCTTTCAGCTACACCAGATGATGAAACCTTATTTATACATGTCACATAATTTAGAGAGAACAGATATATCGTCATTTAGATAATCTTTGAATATGATCAGGAATCTTCTTTTGTATTAATTGGTGACAAAATAGGGGATATATTATTGACAAGTTAGTGTGGCTAAGATATTTGTAGAACAGCAGGAACGATCAGCCACCTCAGTAAAACTCCTGACGTTTGGCGTGGACTTAGAGATTAATTTGGTCCATAGTCCACCACGCCATACACTGAGCAATCACCTGTTCCACACGACTATCCCTTACTCTTCAACATAACCTAAATCAATCCTTCGGCCTCTCTCAAAATTCTTGGTTTCTCTTTTTCCTATGAGCTGTCTTGGATAAAATATAATAGAACTCTTGCTACTACAGCTTCGCCGAAATTAGATGTTTTCAATCGTGTCCATGGATTCTTTACCCCACACAGCTTTTTGCTCTGTGTAAGAGCACTGTGCATCCATGTACCAAGTACTTTTCGTATGTGTGGGGAGGTTACAGTCATACTGAACTTCTTGAAAGGGTATAGGAGCTCAAACATTTTGTCTCATCAACTCACGAACTCTTATTACTTCTCTTCAATATCTAAATGCCACAATAATGTATCTATCTTTCTAAGTTATGGTTATTACAAAATCAATTTTCTCCATAGCAGTTTTAAGTTTTAATGTACAGTATATCTACTCCCTTATAGTAGGGTCATTTGCTTGGAATCCTACCTTTTTCTCTCGATGGAGAACCATTTAAAAGGAAAATGAGCTCCTATGCCCCTCTGAAAAATGACGGCTAACTCTGCTAGAGCCCAATATTAAAAATGGCCGCCAACGCCATCTTGAAAAACATGAAATGTAATATCTCTGGCATCAGATGAGCTACAAGGACGAATGAGGTGTCCTTTTTCACTAATTCTGGCATTACAAATCCACTGGAATGGTTATTGTATTGTATTGTATATTGTATTGTTATTGTTTTGTATTATACTAATTGTACATACTAATCTGCCACTTCACTGTCACTACATGATTCACTGTATGAGCCACTATCAGAATCACTGTCCTCACTTTCGCTGCTATCATCACTGTTGTTCTCTGCCTGCAGATTTGTAGCTAGTGGTATGGATGGGGGAAGTGGGGGCTGGGTTGAACGGACAGGCAGACATAGGCCATTTACAAGATGCCATCCATGGCCGATCGGTGAGGGGTGGACTTTGGAGCTGGTAATGCTTTTGCAAATATGCAAGATAGTTTGCATGCTCCAAGTGTGGACGGAGACTGTCCAAGTCAGGCACAAGTCGGATAGTGCTTTTTTCTTCTGAGCTCTTCACTTCGCTGCCCTCGCATCTCCCAGGGTCTTGCTTTTGGTGTCGCCATAGACATATTGAATGACAAACCGCTCCAAATCACTGATGACCTGTTCTGTGACTAGGAGCTGTGTACCACATGCTGCTAGCAGGTCGTGTGCCTCTTTAGACTTCTCCAGACGATCTGCAATGAGCTTCTTGCTTGCTCCATAGAAGCCAGAGTTGTGGTCACACCCAGTGAGGACATGAAGTGGTATGATGGATGCAGCCATTGCCTCACTGCTCAAACATTGGGCAACGATAAGCTGACGTTTGCGTTTCACACACAGGATTCCTGTTGTCTTCTGAGCAACATATGCCGCTTTCACGTAGTTGTCTATGTCCTCTGTGTCAAGAACGACAGCTGCTGTGTATCTGTCTGACCGGAGCACACTATATATGGTGAGCATTGCCGTATCTGCCTCTGCATGGGAGCATGTGAGCTCTGGCACAAGCTTGCCTGTCGTGAGATTCTTTGCAGTGCTGCCAACTACACAGTAGATGATCTCGGTGCTAGTTGTTGCTGCTGTTCTCTGGAATTCCGTTTGAAGAAATGCCTGAAGGCGGATTTTGTTCTCAGGTTTACCCAGGAGAGCATGGAAAACTTTACTAGAAGGAAATGTATCTTCTGTCTTCATGAAGACATTGCTGATTGGCATTTTTTTTTGGCGCAGTATTCTCTCACTGTCCTTGATCGTGTAATTCTGATCAAATGAATCATTGACGCAAAGATGCGCTCAGCATGCTTGTGTCTCGTTAGAACGAAGTGCACCAACATCTCTGCATAATCTCCCCCGGTATACTTGGTACCGTCTCCCTTCTCTCTGTCTTCAATGCTAGGAGTTGTTAGGTGCCAGATGAGGCCCATATCAATAATAGACGTGTATACATCAGGCTCTGGAATGACAGTCATAGTTAGTTTTTGTTGAAGCTTGCTTTTCTGTGCCTTACGGATGGTTCCATTGACGTTGAAGATGGAAAGGCACTCGGCTGTAACACGATGCTGCAGGACTTCTTGAAGTTTGAGGGCACCACTCATTTCAACCAGTCCGAGAACAGAGGCCAAGGCATTATGCTCCATTTCCTTAGTCTTTCCCTTCAGGTTCTCACCATCTGCTTTCTTCAATTCCCGAGTTGAAAAGTTCAAACGCTTGCTACGGGGAACTCTGTCGTTGAGAGACTTGGTCTTGGAATACAGTCTCTCATTCAAGAACTGCTTCAGTTTGCTTGTGCCATCCTCCTTTGCCGATTTCAAGTCGGCAGCGAGAGCGTCTGAGGCTGGGATTCCTGACTGTAGGGATCGAAGAGTCTTGTTTGTATGGTCAAATGGATCACACTTTAATTCAGTGAGACATGTGCTTATATCCTGTACAGCTTGTTCATCCTTCTGCATTTTACTCGACGAGCAATCAGCATGCTTCCCTTTTCCTTGTTTCTTGCGATTAGCATGGCGATGGACCTTTGTTCTCACCCGATTGATGTTATTCACATTCCGAGTGTTTGAAAGGAGCTGCTTTTCATTGTTCAGAATGGCCAACCAACCAGACTTCAGCTTAGAGCCCTTATTCATTGTTGACTCTATCCATATGTCGAGGGCGACACATGAATATGGTTTTCCTGTCATTGACTGTGCAAGCATACCACTCTCCATGAATGCAGCCTGATCGACAGGAAGGGTATCAAGCACTGCGGTAAAATCGGGGAGATGCCGACCATACTTGTCATTATCATAGATTTGCATCAAAGGAAGCATGAGCTTGAGTGAGGACTTGAACTCAGTCCAGTTGCTTGTTCTGATTGCATGGATATTTTGAGTTAGAACCTCAACCATTTCCATGAATGACATCCAGTATTCTGCTTGTGGGGCACCCTCAAAGTCCTTGAAGAGAGCATCAACGAGGTCCTTCAGCTCAACATTTCTCTCTAGCTCTGCATGTTCATCTGCAAGTTCCTGTGCATCAATCGGATGTCGAAGCTTGGCAAGGGATGCCTTTACTTCTTCAGATAGAGGGGAATCTTCCAAACGTTTGTCTATGACATGGTGGACCAGAGTCTCGTAGAATAGTCGCAAGCAGCGAACCCCATGCTTAACATGTTTTCCACGAAGGGCCTGATCAACAGACCCGTCTGCTATAACACCAGCTGCCACCAACACATCTGAGATGCCAGATCCCTTAAACCTCTTGTATATTCATCACCAACTGATCATTGCTGACACCCAATGAAGATATTGCCGCCTCGATGTATGTACCTGCTGCTGTTGTATCATATACCAGTTCACTCACATTCTTTTGAATGCGTTCATGAAATCCGATGTCTTCACCAAATTCATTGACGAGAATTTCCTTTAAGTAGCTGGATTTTACTACTGAGTTATGTCCGTGATTTGAGATAATGCGCTTATAGTCCTGCAGCAGGCCTTGCAGTGTGCGAATTTCATGGTCTTTGAAGATGACTTGACGAATATGATGAAAGAAGAGAGCTTGGGCCTCTCAGAGGTTTACACGCTGCAGATGTTGAGTGCTTTCATCTGAAAGGGGCTTGTGGTCGCTTACATATTTGCGCCAGCACGCACGATGGTAGCGGATTTCCAACCCAAATGCTGTTTGACTATCTGGGATGGATGCAATCAGAGTGTCAAGTCTCAATCTCATGACCTCATCTTCCAGACGGACAGTATGTAACTTGAATTTAGTCCAGGCATCTACTGTTGATAGGAGTAAAATCTGCTTGTCACGATCACTACTCTTGTATGCCCCTTTCATGCACCACACACATAGAGTCTTATCGTGAAGGACACCCATACTGGAGCGGAGCATTTTAGGTGCACTGGCCTCTGGGGAAGGGTCTTGTTGATCTGATGCTTCATCTCTTTCAAGACGTTCCTCGGATTTGTGTTTGCGTTTTTCGGCTTGAGAGAGCTTGCGCTTGCTGGATAATGATGCGTAACAAGTGCTATGCATGTGGTGATCCTTTGGTCCCTTCTCCCAATCCACATTTTCATGTATATGTTGAAACTTATCAAGTTCTTTCCATTGTAAAGACTTTTCCCGGATGGATTCCCACTTCTCAGGTGTAATGTTTTCCAAACGATCATCTGCGGTACATCGCTTACCACAGAGTAAAATGCACTCTTATTCATTTAATGTCTTGTCTGGTAACTCTTCACTCTCTCTTCTATTATCCATTATTTCGGTCACTTCACAAGTCGGCGATTTTCATCAGATGGGCATGCGATCCATCTGAAACAGTAAAAAAGTAATATTAGATAATATACACCCCAGGCAGAGAACAACAGTGATGATAGCAGCGAAAGTGAGGACAGTGATTCTGATAGTGGCTCATACAGTGAATCATGTAGTGACAGTGAAGTGGCAGATTAGTATGTACAATTAGTATAATACAATACAATAACAATACAATATACAATACAATACAATAACCATTCCAGTGGATTTGTAATGCCAGAATTAGTGAAAGAGGACACCTCATTCGTCCTTGTAGCTCATCTGATGCCAGAGATATTACATTTCATGTTTTTCAAGATGGCGTTGGCGGCCATTTTGAATATTGGGCTCTAGCAGAGTTAACCGTAATTTTTGAGAGGGGCATAGGAGCTAATTTTCATTTAAAATGGTTCAGGTTGTCAAATCCATCGAGAGAAAAAGGTAGGAACAAAATGGTCACAGATTCCAAGCAAATGACCCTACTATTATGGAGAGTAGATAGTACCCGCCTTTCAACACATTCCACCACTTTTCTGTCCAACTCTCTAACCCTAGAGTGAACCAATTTGCTCAGTCTTTCTTCCTGTCAACAAGTAATCTCTGGAACTCTCTCTCTCCCTCATCTTACGACTTGTACTGCTTTAAGCACCCTATGTCCAAACGTGTCTTGAATTAGTTTTTATCTCACTCTTTCAATTTGGGGGAACACATAGGGCGTAGGGATGTGGTGACCCTGCAGCCCGTCACGATGTGGCGCAGATAGCCCCTGGAGGTTGGGACTGAAAATCCCACCTCCAGAATTGTTAGGAGGAGGCTGTAGGCACCAGCCGAACAGGGTGGTACTCCTGGGGAGTGCTAGGTGGTTGTTGCTGTTGTTGATGTTCCCCAAGCTGCCTGGCCGAACAGCCCCAAGGCCCCGAGCAAAGCCAAGGCCATAACATAACAAGGAGCAGAGAATATGGCATTGAAGGAGCAGCTGAAGGAATACGAAGGACGTTTCACGGAAGTAAAGGAGTCAACTGCATGGACGGTGGTAGGTAAACAAAAAGTCAAGGATTTGGAGGATATTATGAAAGAGCAAAAGGAAGAAATGAATATGACCAAAAAAAGTTTGAGAGTGCAGTTGTAGGGGTCATGAAGAACAAGGAGAGTGTCGTGAGGGAGGCCATGGACAGGGATAGGAGTGTAATCTTGTATGGAGACTCGTATGACTCATATGAATGATAATGGAGTGAGAAAAGTGAGGGATATGGAGACAGTGAAGGAGGTCATGAAAGGTGTGGAGGAGGACGAATATGGATTGGAAGGGCAGGTGGAGGAGGTCAGTAGGATAGGTAGATATAAAAGGGGAGAGCTGAGACCTATAAGGGTACAGTTTAAAACTAGGGCAGTGGCAGAGACTGTGACAAATTTTAGTTGGAGGCTAAATACAAATGATAAACTGAAACACATAAGACTAAAGAAGGATTTGAGTATAGAACAAAGGAAAACAATTAAGGAATTACAAGAAAAGGCTGATGAAAATAATGGAAAGTTGGGTGAGGAGGATAAGATAAATTTTTACTGGAGAGTGAGGGACGGAAAAGTGAGGAAGTGATTTATAAGAGTAGAAGGGAGCGGGAGATCAGGGAGGGAAGAGAATGTGATGGGAATTGTGACGGAGGAGGAGAACGGGGTGGAGGTGTCACAGGGAGAGACAGGAGACAAAGAGGCAGACCCAGTAGTGCTAACGGGGGAGTAGGGTACGGACTGGAGGAGCGGGATGGTGTAATTGCTGAAGGAATGGTAGATGGATTAAGGATTATGTTTAGTAATGTGGATGTGTTTACCCAGGACAAGAAAAGAGAACTGATATGTAGGTTGCAGGATGAAGAGGAAAAACCTGATGTCATAGCCCTACAGGAAGTAAGACCAAAAAATGCTAGAATTGAAAGGGAACTGGTGGAATATAGTTTGGAGGGTTTAGAGTTATATGAGAGAAATGCTATTAGAGCAGAGGTCGGAAGAGGACTGTTTATTTATGTAAGAAAAGAGCTCAAGGTTAATGAGGTGGATATGAGACAGCAGTATTGTGAGTATTTGTGTATTGAAGTAAAATGTGCAAGAGGATCAATTCTAATTGCCTCTATATATAGAAGCCCAAATAATAGCAGGGGAGAGGATGATAACTTACTGAAAGCAATGGAGAAGATAGATAATAGAGAGAACAAATATAAAATTTTGATTGGAGATTTCAATTTGCCAAGGATCAACTGGGCAAATTGTACTACTCCAGCGGGACAGGGTAGCCTGGAAAATAAGTTTATAGAGAAAGTGAGAGATTGTTTTTTAACGCAACATATTGTAGAGATGACAAGATATAGAGATGGGACGCAGGGGAGTGTACTTGATTTGATTTTTAGCAATGAAGAGGATATAGTGGAGCATGATAATAGAAGCAATAGAAAAATATACATGTATGATAGAGCAGATTATGAGCTGCTGAGACGGTGTTTGGACATTGACTGGGGGGGAATACTTGAACGGTGAAGACGCTGAAGGAATGTGGAGGAAAATTAGAGACAAACTGGAGAATGCTGTATCCAAAAGTGTACCAGTAAGGGAATATAAGGATAAAACAAAATTGAGGAAAAGAACTAACCCAGAATTGCCCATGAAAAGAAAGCTTTGGATATTGATTAGAAGAAAGAAACGATTGTGGGAAAGATTAAAATTGTTAAAAAAGAACAGGGGGTCTAGTATAGAAGCTAAAGAAGTGGATCTGGAACGCAGACAAATAAACAATAAAATAAGGTGGGAAACAAGGAGGGGGGTGAAGGAGAGGGAGAGAGAGATAGCTAGAAATGTGAAGGATGATCCAAAAATATTCTGGAAGTACATTCAGGAAAAGTTAACAAGAAGAGTAGGGATCCCAGAGCTGGTAGGGGGGTTGAATGGTGGGAGTAGAGCGGAGACTGATAAGGAGAAAGCAGAGGGGCTGGGGAAATACTTTGGGGGGGTACTAACAGTGGAGTCGGAGGACGCAGTGCCTACTATTCCCATCAAACAGGCACCGGCACTAGAACTAATAGAGTTTTCCCATGCTAGAATAAGAAGGGCTATAGAAAAAATTAACAGAAGTAAGTCACCGGGACCGGATGGGATACACCCAAGAATCATAAAGGAAGGAGGGGAGAGGTTAGTAGAGCCATTGAAAATGTTATTTGAGGTATCGTTTAATACAGGACAAATCCCGATGGACTGGAGAGAGGCGAACATAACAGCTATATTTAAGAAGGGAAAGAGAAATGACCCAGGGAATTATATACCAGTCAGTTTGACAAGTGTTGTGTGTAAACTAATGGAAACGGTAATTAGAGAAGGAATAATGGATCATGAAGTCAAACCAACTTTTCAGTGGGAGACAGTTCGGATTCTTGCCGGGGAGGTCGACGGTACTACAGCTAATTAAGGTGGTAGATGATTGGATGCAAATTCTAGAAGATGGTGATGTAATAGACGTGGTATATTGCGATTTTATGAAGGCCTTCGATAAGGTCCCACATAAAAGGTTAATAGAGAAAGTTAGAAGCTATAATATAGGGGAGAAATGTGTGAAATGGATAGAAGCCTTCCTGAAAAATCGGAGACAGAGGGTACTGGTGAATGGAATAGGCTCGGGGTGGAGGGAAATTACAAGTGGGGTACCTCAGGGATCTGTGTTGGGACCACTGCTGTTCGTTATATTTATCAACGACTTACCTGAAGTTGTAACTAATGGAAGTGAGGTATACCTGTATGCGGATGACACTAAGCTGTATAGAAGAGTGAGGAGTAAGGAAGATATGAGTTTGCTTCAAGGAGATGTGGAGGGCATGAAGGGATGGTCTGAGCATTGGTTAATGCCTTGTCATCCAAAAAAATGCAAGTACATGCGGATTGGGACCAGCAAGATAGACAAGGTAGGATACAGTATGTATGAAGCGAAGTATGGAGGAAGTGAATGCAGAAAAGGATATAGGAGTAGTGATAGACAATAAGTTAAATTTCTCAGAACATTTAGCGGAAAAGATAAACAAAGCCAATAGAATTGTAGGGCTGATAAGGAGGACATTTGTGTCACTTGACGAAGAAATCTTCAGGAATCTCTATACAGCGCTGGTTAGGCCGCACCTGGAATATGCAAACCAGGTGTGGGCTCCATATATGGTAAAGGATATAGAAGCAGTGGAGAAAGTGCAGAGGAGAGCTAGCAAGCTGGTACCAACGTTGAAGAACGCGGCCTATGAGCAGAGGTTGAGGACACTGGGGCTTCCGACACTGGCATATAGGAGAAAGAGAGGGGATATGATAAGAGACTTTTAAGATAGTGTCAGGAAAGTACGATGAGGATGTGTGTGAAGGTATCTTCTTGATGCGGGAGGGAACAAGAACGAGAGGACACTAAGAAAATTTACAAAGAAAGAAATAGGCTTGAGAAGGCAAAGAACTCATTTTGTGATAGAGTGGTAAATGAGTGGAATGCACTGCCCCAGTATGTAGTCGATTCCGAATCATTAAGGGAGTTTGAAAGTAATCTTGATAAAGCATGGGGAAGACAAGATTTGAAGTTTGATTATAAAACAAAAATACAGAATAGTAAAAATGTTGCGTCTGCTACCGCCGCCGCCAACACCGTGAACGACCGCAGCAGTGCAAGTACTGGTACTGAGCTGGATACACAGGCATAGTTTGCCTTTTTCCAGAGGATCTACTGTAAGAAACTGTAAGAAAATAACAGAGCGCCCCCACAGAACCCTCCCTGCTTACCACAATAAAACCTGGGTGACCGAAGCCACTCCATGGCGGGGAGCTGAGGAGGGTGCGGAAACGCCCGGGAAACCAAAGCCCCACCCAGGGCCCTGTGCCCCTCAGCAATTATGAAGAGCAAGTTGAGTGGCAAAGGAAAAAATGTGACGCTTTGGCTTCCAATCTTGGTAAATTGGGAGGTCAATCCACGGAAGAGACGCCGTCACTTGAGATCTAGAAAATATATAAGTAAAAGGAACAGTCAGAGTAAGCTATGGGTATGGCAGAGATTGCTCAGTTCTCACTCTGATAGACCAGCCCATTACCACATGACTAGAACCCAATCCTCTCAGCATCAGCTAGGAAAGGCCCTAGAAAGCCACCTTTGGCGTGGGGATAGCTCCCCTGGCACCCGCCATAGTGCCAGCTGTCCTTATCAAGTGCTGGGTGGTTGATAAGGACAGCTGGAACTCCTGTTTTATTACCTGGCCTCCCTAGCTGATCCTTTCTGTGTCTCATCAATATTGAGGGTAACCCCAGCCTGCCCTCCAAAACACCTTCTCCTATCAATACATTATACTACAAACACCTTATATACTACACTACCTTTTCTCAACAATTAAATAAATGACGCAATCACGACCCGCCTCGGAGTCCCCACGGTGGGGGACCTGAAATGCCCCCATTGGTCCGACCCCTGGAAATGACTCGCCAAAATGCTCTGGACCACTTCCTTCTACTCTTACTATAAATATCTGCAATAGTCGTAGCCTTTCTTCTAATTTCCACTCTGCTGAACACTACCTCTTCTCTGCCAACCCTGATCTTCTTTATCTCACCGAAACTCAGTTGTCTGGGCCTACTGACAGCAAAACCTTCTCTGTATCTTCCTACTATCTCTATCCTCAGTTTCAAGCCATAGGTGGATGTTGCGTATATGTTCTCAATAATCTCGATTTCTCTCGTGTTCCCAATTTTGATTTATCCGAATTCTCAACTCTCTGGCTGAATCTTTCTTGTCACTCAGACTAAATATTTCTGCACTGTTTATCTCTTCCCTAATTCTACTGACTATCCAAAATTCTTTGAGTATCTAACTTCTAAAGTGGAACACACTCTATCCATCTCTCCTTTTGCAGAAATATCCATCCCAGGAGATTTTCAACGTTCACCACCGCCAATGGCTCTCCTCTCTTTTTACTGACCAACCTGGTGAACATGCCTAAATTTTGTCTATCCTAAATGACCTAGAGCAGTTAGTCCAGCAACCCAACCCGTTTCCCGGATAGCTTCGGAGATCGGCCCAACATTCTTGCCTCATTTCTAACCTCTAACCCTTCTGTTTATACTGTAAATCTGTTCTCTCCTTTGAGCTCCTCCGATCATAAACTTATCTCTGCCACCTGTCCTAATTCTCTGGTACTGCCACCCGATTCTCCTAGCCGGCGGCGCTTGTGGCACTTTGGCGCTGCCGACTGGGAGGCTTCTCGGCAGTACTTCTTTGATTTCCCATGGAATGACTTCTGCTTCCGTGGCCGGGGACCCTCGGAGAGTGTTGAATGCATTACTGAGGTAATCCTCTCGGGCATAGAGGCATACATTCCTTTTTCTTTCTCTCAGTCTAGTGCAATAAAATCTTGGCTTACTCACGCTTGTTATACTGCTGTCCGCAATAAGGAGGAAGCATTCAAATGGTACCCTCGCCTCCGAACTCAAGAATCTCATTCTTCCTATGTTTCTGCCTGGAATCAAGCCAAATATGTTCTACGACTCGCCAAACACTCTTTCATCAATAATAAATGTACTGAACTATCCAATTCTAGCTCTTCCCAAGCCTTCTGGCATCCAACCAAAAAACATCTCCAACAATTTTTCTTCTTCGTCTTTCCCTCCTCTTTTCCACTCTGACAGCACTACCGTCACTTCTTCCTCTGACAAAGTTGAACTCTTCGCTAACACTTTCGATAAAAATTCCACTTTGGATGATTCCAGTGCTATTCCTCCCTTTCCACCCCCCTCTCTCCTCTCTCCTTTTTATGCCTAAAATCATAATCTCTTACAAGGATATACTTTCCACCCTCTCTGGGCTTAATACAAGGCAGCATACAGACCAGACAGTGTCTCTCCTGTTGTAATAAAAAACTGTGCTTCCGTGCTGACTCCCAGCCTAGGCAAACTCTTTCGTCTCTGTCTCTCCTCTAATGTCTTTCCTTCTTCCTAGAAGTTTGCTCTCATTCATCCCGTCCCAAAGAAGGGTGACCGCTCTCAACCCTCCAACTATCGTCCAATTGCTCTCATTTCCTGTATCTCTAAAGTTTTTTAAACTATTCTTGCCTCAAAATTTCTTAAGCATTTATCTTCCCATGACCTACTCTCAGACCGCCAGTATGGCTTCGTCAAGGACCGCTCTACTGGTGATCTTCTTTCTTGTCTTACTAACTCTTGGTCATCCTCCATTCGGGACTTCGGTGAGACTTTTTCTGTTGCACTAGAGATATCGAAGGCTTTCGATAGAGTCTGGCACAAATCCCTTATTTCCAAACTACCCTCATTCGGTTTCTAGCCCTCCATCTGTGCCTTTGTCTCTAATTTCCTTTCCGGCCGTTCCATAGCTGAGGTTGTGGACAGCCACTGTTCACTTCCTCAACCTATTAACTCCAGTGTTCCTCAGGGTTCTGTCTTCTCTCCAATTATCTTCCTTTAATTCATTAACGACCTTCTCAACTGCACCTCCAGCTCCATTCACTCATATGCTGATGACTCTACATTGCACTATTCAACTATCCTTCCTCGAAATCACTCCCAGCAGGAACTCCAAAACTCGCGAAATGAGGCCATAGAGTACCTATCTTCTGATCTCCCTACTATTTCTAACTGGGGCAGAGAAAACCTTGTTACTTTCAATGCTTCCAAAACTCAATTTCTCCATCTGTCTACTCGTTGCCCCCTTCCAGAAAACTGTGACCTACTCTTCAACAAAATACAAATTAACCCTTCATCTTCTCTTAATATCTTGGTGTCTCTTTTTCTTCTGATCTCTCTTGGAAAGATCATATTACCACTCCTGCTAAAACAGCTTCCCAGAAGCTGGGTGTGCTCAACCGCCTCTGGGGGTTCTTTATCCCTGCACAGCATCTTGCTCTGTACAGGGGCTCAGTGCGTCTATGTGTTGAGTATTGTTCACATGTGTGGGGGAAAGCCTTCTGTATCATTAACTCACGTCTACTCACCAAATGTCTGCAGTCTCTCTCTCTTCGCCGCAATGTTGCATCTCTCTCACTATTCTACCGCTATTACAATAATCAGTGTTCCTCAGAGCTCTCTCAGTGTATACCCCCCCCCCCCTTCGTAGAACACTTACCACCCGTCTTGTAACACAATCCCACCCCTACTCTCTGCAACTCTCCAATCCAAGAGTGAAACGGTATTCTCAATCTTTCTTCTATTCAACAGCTGAGCTCTGGAACTCTCTCCCAGAATCAGTCTTTCCCTTTTCCTTTGACTTAATTTGCTTCAAACTCCGTGTGTCCAGGCATTTTGGCTTGAACGTCCCTTGATTTTGGCCCTGTCACTCTTTCAACTCTGGGGAAGGTACTCGCTGCAGCAAGTTCTGCCTTTTGCCTCCCTCATTCACATAGAAAAACCAAACTTGTTTCAAGCAGCTTTGAATTTTGTCTCCTAATATATATGAAACAAAATCATATACAACATATCAGTCTGTAATTTAAAAGGATCTGCCACATGTGGGTCAATCGGCTCTCTGCATACTCCTGTTTTCTTATGCTCTACCTTATTTTCGGCATTCCAAATCATCTACCTTAAAATTAACTTGCAAACATTCCATTTACCTTATTGTATTAATTTTTGTTTTGTTTTGTTAAGTGGACACGCGATCTAAAACAATTTCGTTTACATGTTGATCAATACACCACTATTTCTGATATTGACTATTCTACGACATGCATTTCTTTGCATATCCCACAGTTCCTAATATTTTGATGATGTATGTCAAGCCCAATGTTCACACTCATATCAAAATGGTTCCTTGTTGACACGGCCAATAAACAACTTCAACCAATAGATATCAACCAATGCCATCTTAACCAAGGGGAACAATCCCAATGAAGCACCTAACTTAAGGGGAAAGGGATTATTTCTTGGTTAATATATTATATTATCATATTTATTTTGTAGTTTCATCGCTAAACCTCCATCATTGACATGTCATTGGCCTCGTTTAGTCACTATTCTGTATGTCTAGTGCAATGTTTTTTTCTTCATCAAGTATAGATCTTTATATATATTAGATAATGCATTTTGTTGTGCATGCTTGACTAGAAAAATATGGTATTTGAGACCAATAAATTAAATTAAAACTAGAATCTTTATAACTGATGTGACAAAGAGCATTCCGACCCTTATTCATACTATGTTCTACCCTGAAGAGGGAACCATTTAACTCCTTCAGCTACTCAATGACATAATATAATTAATTATAATAATAGGGCAATGGGCGTATTTGAAATTATGTGACCCCGGCCATTGACAACAAAAGGGCGTGCCATTACCAAGACCTTTTATAATTCTCCAATATAAAACGGTTACATTGACAAACTCTCCAGAAAAATTGAAACTGACAATAAGCTACTACTGATGTCGTAAATAGAATCATTGCTTTAGCAATACACCTATTAACAGAAGACAAAAAGCCACTTGGGATAGCCTATACAAACGTTTCCTTTATCTAATGCTTGGGTAACACTAGATCCGACCATAACATAGCGGCCATTACCGTAAATCCCTGGTGGTTGTGGTAGAGGTGGTTGCTCCCACTATAACAACAAGCTGCTCTCTACCGCCACCATACCTCATAATTATATCTTCTTACAGTTTGGAGGGCCCGGTTAAGGGGGGGGGATGGTTCACTTTTTGGGCGATTTTTGCATATATTCATTATTTTCTAGTTTCCTCCCTAGACCTACATCAAATTGAAAAAAAAAAAAAAAAAATCCATTAGATCCCCCTCTTAGATTAATTTGTACATTTTTCGGTAGAAAAATGTCCCGGCCGAAGGCAGTTTCTTCCAACATTACAAGCTCACTATCGTTCGCCAGGAAAAAAATCGACACCTTAATAGTACGAAAGTTCTAAATATTAACGAAGAAATGGGGCGAAAGGTCTTAAAGTCGACTAACTAAAGGGGCAAACATCTTAACATCTGAAAATTAATGGGGCTAAACATGAGGGAGAATGTGGTCCAGAAAACCGGCCCATCTGGACCAGTCGGAATGGGGCAGTTCCTAAATATGTAACGTATTCTTAAACAAATGGAATGGGGGGGCTATCAACTGTTCTGGATTATCAAGCCAGCACACTGTAAGTCAAGAATAGCATCAGGACTAGAGCCCCTTGTATATCATTTCGAATTAATATAGTTAGGCAGGTTTGGGGAAAGAGTGTGTGGGGGGGGGGGAGTAGACATTATGACAAAAGGTGTTCTCAGAGGATAGAGCAAAGAAAGGCGTAGAAAAGAAGAAGAAAATAGAACAAACAGAAGGTGGCGGGTTGTCCGAGTTGTAATTCAGAACTAACTTATATGTTATGAAAGAGAACCCGCAGTTCCTTAAAGACTACAGTTAATGTCTACTTATTTTGGTCACCAATGCGTCGAGCTTGACTATGGTAAAGTTATGAGTAAGGCCTCAGAGCTCCACCGAAATCATAAGTATTTCAAATTAACTGCCTTTAATTGTCTACATATCATCTACAAAAGGAGGACAAATCATTGACTACTAAAAGTGCACAGAATATAAGCTATCAAAATCTAGTTTCATTAACTCTAACCTGTTCCTTATCTTCACGGAATATATATGTTTAATATGAACAAGTTCGGAACTCCAATGTGTACATTGATGAGCGTAATTAACAAATATATAAATCATCTGAACTGTATTGTGTGTGTGTGTGTGTGTGTGTGTGTGTGTGTGTGTGTGTGTGTGTGTGTGTGTGTGTGTGTGTGTGCAAATGTGATACAAAATAAACATAAACACCATTTCAACGTAATATTTTTTTTTTTTTTTTTTTACTAGTGGCTGAGCAAGGTACAAGCAGGATGGATAACATAAAATTGTACCAGTTATCCCCGGTTGCCTTTCGTATTGATGGGGAGTGAATAAATGCCATATGTTCTGTGATCCATCTGTGGGAATGAAATGTTTCGTTACAGTAGATTCCTCATTGTATGCACCGATATACAGTAAATAGTTATTCTATGGATCACGTAAATTTGTTCAGTAGTTTACTTTTGAGTATACTCTCACTAAGCATATGCTGTGTTAATATACATTACTAAATGTATTGCATCATATATTCCAAAAATACAATAATTGAATATTTAACCTAATTCCGACTATCCATATACATCATCAGTAAAAAGTACTGATGGTGACTAGTAGCCTTCCAGCACCACTTGTCAGTTACCTCACAGATTTCAGTAACCTACAGGAATTGAGGCTAATTCACAAGTGAGAGCCTGTTTCAAGGAGGTTGGAATATAAAAGAAATATGCGGACAGAGACAGTTGGATGAATATTATATAGTAACAAACAGGCAGAAGAGTTGACGAACAGACAAACAAGCCAACAGAGATGACGTGACAATCATTATAGCCCTCTGGGACCGGGTTAAGGGGATATTCCACTTGAGGATTTTGTTCTTGACCCCTTTCTTCCTCATGCATAGCCCCATTGCTTTTGAGATGTTAAGACGTTCGCCCCATTAATTTGGCGATTTTAAGAACCTTCGTCCCATTTCTGTCAATGTTAAGATCTTTCGTGCCATGTAGGTGTCGATTTTCTCTTGGCGAGCGATAGCGAGCCTGTAATGTAAAAGGAACCGGCCTTCGGCCGAGACATTTTTCTACCGAAAAATGTACACATTTATCTTGAAAGGGGGTCTTGGGAGTGTAATTTTAAGCTTGTTGAAGGTGTTACGGAATATACTAAATAACTTTCCTTAATGGTGTGAGGGACCAGTAAAGGTGGTAATATCCTCATGGGTCCACTACCAGAATGTTACCTACAACCTCGTACTGCTAACATTGCCAGGTCGTAAAAATAGATGGATAGATACAGATACTTTCACAAGTTAAATAGATACACTGGCCATACACATGTAATGATACCATCAAGGAAGCCAGGAATTAATTCCCGTAGAGAAAACATAGAAGAAAGTAAAAGTGAGTGAAAGAAAAGGATAGCAAAGCTCCTAGTTAAAGAACCGAGACAATTTTATTTACTCAAGAGTGGCCTATTGTATTTATATATTTTATTTACTTATACGCTGATGTCAAATGTGATTGTTTTACAAGAAGCAAGCTAGAACTTTTCAAAAGTAGAGAACTACTACATAAACATGAAATTAAAACAAAAGATATACATACCAGTAGTTATTTTAATATGCAGTATGGCTTTAGCCGTACCTTCTTATCTTCAATTGTTCTAGCAGTTTCCTGGATAGATTGTTCTCCATGGGTAACTTCCTGATTGTCCAGTATTTTGCTTTGACTCTGGATATATTTTTCACCTGTCCACATAATATTCAAAATACTTCAGTTTTGCTAATACCAAGGTGGCGTACTTTTGACTGAACTGCATTATATTTTCTAGTTTAATTGGGTGTGTATGTATGCACTGAAATATTGTGATATATTAGGTACATTGTGTAATGTTTTGGTAGCACGAATCATGGTAGCCATGTGTAGTATCAAATATGGCAGGCAGTTTTATCTTAACCCGTCCAGCACCAGCGACGCGTCTAGTGCGTCGGCGATGTATGTAACGCACAGCCCCAGCGACGTGTCTGACGAGTCACCCGACCGTAACCTCAGGTGTAGCCACTCGAGAGGGCTCAGATTTGTATGGGAACTGTGTACGTATCCCACGTAACCGTGCCGATGGTTGAAAACTCTCAAAGTCCACATGCGTGCGCGTGAGCACGCAATAACCTGGTTTTTGGGGGAAATTGCCTTCATTTTTTTACTCTTGTAAAATCCGTTTACGGGGGCTCTGTAGGACCATTTTTTGAGCTTTTTGATCCGGTTTTCGTGGTTTTTCCTTCATTCCTAACCCATTCGCTATTGTTTCTGGAATAAAAAAAAAATTTCAAAACCGGCCGGGTTCTGGGTGTACATTTATTAATAATCAGCCGGGGCTCGACGGGTTAAACTGTTGTTTATGTCGTAGACCTGCAATTTAACGTCGCCAACATAGAGTATCTTTAACTTTTGTTCATGTTCTGTCGTCAAAATAGTTTACGGTCGCTGTACCGTTGATCTCAAGATGGAGTATACACACTTGAGTTCTAGGCCATTTTCACATATTGCTTAACCCGTACTGTACCGTAGGATACAGTAATAAGAGTCCCCAGCAGTCTCAACCAGTGTAGCCAAAATGACAGGAAAGACCACCTTTTCACCTCAAGAGATGAGGCAAGAATGGATCTATCACCATTTAAAAAAAAAAAAAAAAAAAAAAAATCCCCAGCCTTGTACAGGCAGTTACAAGACAAATACATTACTGACGGCTATAACCGTCGCTGGGACTGGGGAGTTACTTATCCACTGACAGCTATAGCCGTCGCTGGGATTGGAAGGGTTAAGGGAGCCCACCTCGTTTTTTTGATCTTTCTCTCCCTCTTTCTTTGGCTTGAATCCATTCGGCCCTATTCAGCCTACTGTTTTAAGACGTTTACCCTCATCCAGGTGTCAATATTTTCCTGGCGAGCGGTAGCGAGCCAGCATATATATATTTTTGTTTTACAGCAAGCTAAATTTGTACATTTTTCGATAGAAATAAGTCTCCGGCAAAGCCAGATTTCTCCATACAACGCTGGCTCGCTATCGCTTGCCAGGAAGAAATGGACACCTAGATGGGGATAAAAATCTTAAAACAGTTGGCTGAATGGGGCCAAACGGATACAAGTCAGAGAAAGAGAGAAAAGGAGAGAAAGATAAAAAAAGCCGGTGACCCCCTTAACCCTCTCCGTAATATATGACGCGATCGTCTAGTGAAGTAGCTCAATAAGTAAGTTATATGACGCATTTGCGTCATATTGAGCTCAGTAAGTTAGGCAAGTTAGATCAGAATCTTTCGGTTGGTGGCAACCCCAAATACCTCGACTTCTACCGGTACCTCAGTGTCAGAGAAAGTGTTGCGAGGGAAATACCGGGCGCTCCGCCACCCCATCAGTAAGTTAGCAACTTATGTCGGACAGGGTTAATAACAAAAGTGAGTAAAGCAAACATGCATCATAATAATATAACTAAGCGCAATATACCACTTACTAAAAATTTACATAATTTTTAGCATCATGTAAATATTTGTCTTGTCTGCAATGACATATGTAAATATAGGATTTTGTTCGTGCAATGAGAAAACTTATTGAATACAAAACAAAATGTAGGATATTTTCAATTCATATTAGAGTTTGGGCGGCGGACAACGAGTGTCAACATTATTGCGTACAGTGAAATTAGTAATATTGATATGTTTCATGCTAATATACAATTCCTAGTTAAATATAATAAATGTATAATAAAGTAAAAGAATCAAGTATACTAATTTGATCATATTGTCTTTTAACCTTGTCGTGCATGCTTGGTGGCATAAAGCAACCCAAGGAGTTGCCTCTTTCCCTATGTGGCCCAGTTGCACTTACCATAATTAACAAAACTAAACATAATTAAAAGGTCCTTACTTCACACTGAACTTATGAGCAACTTCAAACTAAAACAAAAACAATACACGCATATTTTCCAAACCTGCATAACATTCCCTATAAAACAACTAAACCAACATTTGGTCATATAATACACAAGAGTTAATTATCGATGTCATTGTTATACATCAGGACAATAGCTCGTCCGAGAACGGATACCTGAAGCACACCCTTTGTGAAATATTACCAGTCCGATATTCTATATTTTTTAACTACGCTATACTCACGCCCACTAACTCATTCTCAATCCATCGAAGTACGTGGCCATTTATGCAAAGGGCTTTAAATTATATCGAAGAATACTTCATTGAGTTTATACCTCGTAGCCTACAGCTTTCCACTGACTCTCATAGTCTTGTTTCCTAATTGAGTGAATGCATTTTGCAGCCATAGTTTGTAATTGCTTAAATTGCTATGTATACTTCCTGAGTGTTGGAGTCTGATGTTGTTGTTGTAAAAAGGTAACAGTAAAACACTGCCTCGTAATATAGGCTAACAATATCTGGATTTGTTTTCTCCATTTCAATGCGCTGCTTGGAAAGTATTAGGTCACTACTTATCAGAACATCCAAGTCCTTTCCTACGCCATTATTGTACCCAGGCAGTTTCATTCGTAACAGTTAATAGCCTAACTTGGGATATGCTAGACTGATAAACATCGCACTGCGGTTCTCAAAGTTCAGTGATAAGAGTTGTTGAACTTCCTCAAGTTTGCTCTCATTTTACTATCATCTGCAACCTTGGAGTAAATTCAGAAAAGCGAGAAAGACTTGACATAGACAAGGAGGGTCAGGTATACATGTTATTTATAGGGAATTAGTGTGGTAAGTTATTTCGCAAAATATCTAGTGAACTAGCGGTGCACTCGGGAGAGCTCATACCTCTGCCAACGCTGGCAGAGGTATGCGCTCTGCCGATCACTCTCTAAATGGAATCACTACTACCTTAGCGCATATCCTATTTGCCCACCTAAATTTGCAACATTGGTTAATATCTTTTTTAGATATCTTGTTAACAGACAAGCGGGGGCAAATACATGAGCTCCGTCCAACTTCACAGGCGGAGGAAATAAATGAACTTAACGTTTTCGGTTCGAACGTTTCAGACCCCATGTTCTGTTATAGGATATCTTGTAGTGGAATGGTTAAGTCACGTTCACATCAGACAAATGCACATAACAAGGGGTGCACATAATCCTGTACATGCATTTAATCAGAAAGACATAATGTACAGTTGTACACCCAGAAAGATGAAACGATTTACACAAGCATATACAAGTCATACTACAGGCAGGTACAGTCTCAGGCAAAGAAAGAAACAAATGTAATTTAATTTGTATGACAGGCTAATGAATTATTCTGAAACATACTCTTTAAACACATGCCCTAACCTCTGTTTTCCCTCATCTAATGGTCACTATCTCATATGTTTCATCTAGTGTAACTGTGCCAGCTGTTTGATTCTGGCTATTATAAGTATATTGTATTTACTATGTAAGGGGGATGTGGAAGTCTGAACATTAATTATGATATTATTATCCATTTGACCGCTAGAAGTTATGTATTCAATCTCTAATTTTCAGCAAGAATGATAAAAGACGTCTGAATACTGAATGAGTTATACATTAGTTTGGCTGTCATTGTTATGCCGATATATAACTAAATTATCACAACAGGTAGAAGATGTAATGGAAAGTATAGCCACATAATCATAAGGCTACCCTGCGTCAAACCCAAACGTAATAAGTCAGAGCTAGGTGACACACCAACTGCTTCAGTTCAAACTATGATTTCAAAAACTCGTGCGGCTGTATAACTGATATGGCTTGAGACTGTACTATGGTTGTCAGTAAGAATACAAACATTAATGATAACATTTAGGGTCATGATACAAAAAATACGATATTCCTAATTCATGTAAGTATTGCACTCTTTAATTCCTAGTTATTCAAAACTAATTTATCCATTGCATCTCGAACATAAAGCGGTGCATATTTGATTCTAGGTAAATTTGAGCAACTATATTTTACTTTCTTCCAATATAGGCCTACTGTATGTGTTAACTAATTTTGAAATAAACATGAGCTGCAGTGTTGTTAGTACCATATGCAGTATAGATAGATAGATAGATAGATAGATAGAGATAGAGAGAGGAGAGATAGATAGATATATTAGTTTGCCTTCTTTTTCTTTTCTATCAGTATGAAGGAGACAAAAGGCAGGCTGCCTGTAACTAGTGTCTTCCTCAAAGCCAACAAAGTGATAGAGAGCCAAATTCAAGGGAATTGAATTTGAATTTATTGATAGAAATCTTGGCACCGCAACAACAAGGTCATATGGCACCGAACAAGCTAACATATTTGCTGAAAACTAAAATCGTAAAAACAACGCGTACAATTAGATATCAAAGGAAAATCAATGCAATCACAAAAACTAAAAGAGGCCAGCCATTTTCAAAAATAAAAACACATCATCTCCAGGGGAACCAGCCTCTCCTCCAAGCATCGAAGAGAGACAGTAAGTACCATCTGCCTTCCGGTGCCGCAATAGCAACCTCCGGCGTAATTCGACCAAACTGGGACAGTCAACCAGCAATTGCCTGACAGTAAGGGGAACTAGACAGTCATCGCAGAATGGCGGTACACCTCCATACATAAGGAACTCTTGTGTTAGTCTGGTATGTCCAATGCGGAGACGAGCCGAAGCAGTTTCCAATTTGCGAGGAATGGTAGGGCAAGCTCTAGGCGAGACTAATTTGGTAACTTCCCTGAGCTTATTTACAGTAACACAATCCCACCGTGCCTGCCAACAAGCACGAACAGCAAACATGAGAGGAGTACGCAGATCAGAAGCAGGCAGAGGGTAATTTACAGTTGAAGATCTCAAAGCTGCAGCTTTTGCCAAAGCATCCACCCTTTCATTACTTTTGACACCAACATGCACAGGGACCCAACAAAAATCTACTCTTTTCCCTCGACAATGAATGAGAAACAGCCACTCTAAAATCGCTAAAACAATAGGATGGGAAGCATTAAAAGATTCCAGAGCCCTTGAGAATCACTAAAAATAGGAAAATGATTGTTGCGGTGAGCAAACACTAATTTCAGAGCTAAAATGATAGCAGACAATTCCGAAGTAAAAACCGAGGCAGCTAAAGGAAGACTACCTCCACGGCTGAAGTCAGGAAACACAACACCAAAACCAACACCGGAGGCAGATTTAGAGCCATCAGTATACACAGCACAGAACAATTATGACTAGAAGAATGTTCCAAAAACAATGAAGAAGAGACTGAGGAGTGACCGAATCCTTTGAGCCTGTAAAAAACCTGCAGAATGATGGTTCAGGCAGGACCCAGGGGGCAATCCTTGAAATTTGAGCCAAATTCAAGGGAAGTTGGAGTAAAAATGCTTGGGCACACAACGCTTAAAGCAGTCTAAGTCATAGGATGAAGAATAGATTGATTGAGGGAAAGAGTTCCAAAGTTCACTAGAAGACAGACTGAGAAAATTTGCCAATTCTTGGGTTGGAGAGCTGGACAGAGTAGGAGTGGGACTGTGTTGAAAGACAGGTGCCTCACACTCACCACAAGGAAGGGAGTAGGCAATGAGAGAGTTCTGAAGAACACTGATTGTTATAATAGCGATAGAAGAGTGAAAGAGATGCAACATTGCGGTGTGTAGAAAAAGATGGTTGGGAACTAGTAAGAGGAAGTGAGTTGATGAGGCGAAATGATTTTGACTCGACTCTTTCAAAGAAGTGCGGTATG
>JBAKBP010029261.1:0-2500 GCA_037953745.1 Lithodes maja
ATAAGTGATATTTCGTATATCTGGGAAAAAGCGAGTAACATCTTACTGATATACAGTATATACGCAATAATCCTTGATGAATTTGAGGGGAGAATCAAATAAAGTTATTCATTAAATGAATAACGTTCAAGCGTTCACAATTCAAAGCGTTTGTAAATTTTACAAACGCTTTGAATTGTGAACGCTTGAATTAAGTTGCCTCTTAATCGGCGCTGGGTTAAAGGAAATACATTTAATTCTCTAAGACGCTCCTCGTATGGTTTGTTCTTTAGGCTAGGTATCATTTTGGTAACTCTACGTTGAACTCGTTCTAGCTTGTTTATATCTTTTTGGTAATAAGGGCACCAGGATTGAACGCAGTATTCCAGAAGAGGGCGGACTAAGGAATTGTAAAGGGTTAGGATAACGTCTTTGGATTTATGCTCAAATGACCTGCCTATAAAGCCAATTATTTTGTTTGCCTTCTTAACAACTTCTGAACATTGTTGACTCGGTTTTAGGTTACTTGATATTGTTACTCCCAGATCGGTTTCTCTTTTTACATGCTTAAGCTGAGTGCCATTCACCGAATAGTTTGCTTTCTCATTTAGGTATCCGATATGTAGTACTTTACATTTATCCGCATTGAAACTCATTTGCCAAATTTGGGCCCAACATGACAACTTATCTGGATTGTGTTGCATATCGTCAACTTGTTCTTTTGAGTGTACGCTATTTGCAATGTTTGTATCATCAGAAAACTTTGAGATTGTTCAGGTGAGACCCTCATCTATGTCGTTGATGTATATTAGAAAGACAAAGAGAGAGAGAGAGAGAGAGAGAGAGAGAGAGAGAGAGAGAGAGAGAGAGAGAGAGAGAGAGAGAGAGAGAGAGGCCGGTGTGATATCCTTGAACATGACGAGAGTGCGTTGTTATGTGAGCGATAGGAGTGTGAAAGGAGTACTTTAACTTATACTGTACCAGCGACGTCTTTTGTATTTTCTTCTAGCAATATTTAGACGATTTTGTGCAGTTTACGAAGGATCTGTGGTAGTAAAAAGGGTTATGGGAGGTAATTCTGAGCCTGTTGGTTGCTGGAGGGCCATTTTAAACTGAATAAACTTGTCTAACAGTAGCCAGAGTAAAGTTAAAAACACGTAACCGGTACTGGATGCGTTAAAGTTTAGAAGACGTAACCGGTACTGGATGCGTTAAGGTTTAGAAGACGTAACCGGTACTGGATGCGTTAAAGTTTAGAAGACGTAACCGGTACTGGATGCGTTAAAGTTTAGAAGACGTAACCGGTACTGGATGCGTTAAAGTTTAGAAGACGTAACCGGTACTGGATGCGTTAAAGTTTAGAAGACGTAACCGGTACTGGATGCGTTAAAGCTTAGAAGACGTAACCGGTACTGGATGCGTTAAAGTTTAGAAGACGTAACCGGTACTAGATGCGTTAAAGATTAGAAGACGTAACCGGTACTGGATGCGTTAAAGTTTAGAAGACGTAACCGGTACTTGATGCGTTAAAGTTTAGAAGACGTAACCGGTACTGGATGCGTTAAAGTTTAGAAGACGTAACCGGTACTGGATGCGTTAAAGTTTAGAAGACGTAACCGGTACTGGATGCGTTAAAGTTTAGAAGACGTAACCGGTACTGGATGCGTTAAAGTTTAGAAGACGTAACCGGTACTGGATGCGTTAAAGTTTAGAAGACGTAACCGGTACTGGATGCGTTAAAAGTTTTGAAGACGTAACCGGTACTGGATGTGTTAAAGTTTAGAAGACGTAACTGGTACTGGATGCGTTAAAGTTTAGAAGACGTAACCGGTACTGGATGCGTTAAAGTTTGGAAGACGTAACCGGTACTGGATGCGTTAAAGTTTAGAAGACGTAACCGGTACTGGATGCGTTAAAGTTTAGAAGACGTAACCGGTACTGGATGCGTTAAAATTTAGAAGACGTAACCGGTACTGGATGCGTTAAAGCCGTAAAGACGTAACCGGTGCTGGATGCGTTAAAGCCGTAAAGACGTAACCGGTGCTGGATGCGTTAAAGTTTAGAAGACGTAACCGGTACTGGATGCGTTAAAGCCGTAAAAACGTAACCGATACTGGATGCGTTAAAGCCGTAAAGACGTAACCGGTACTGGATGCGTTAAAGCCATAAAGACGTAACCTGTACTGGATGCGTTAAAGTTTAGAAGACGTAACCTGTGCTGGATGCGTTAAAACCGTAAAGACGTAACCGGTACTGGATGCGTTAAAGTTTAGAAGACGTAACCGGTACTGGATGCGTTAAAGCCGTAAAGACGTAACCGGTACTGGATGCGTTAAAGTTTAGAAGACGTAACCGGTACTGGATGCGTTAAAGCCGTAAAGACGTAACCGGTACTGGATGCGTTAAAGTTTAGAAGACGTAACCGGTGCTGGATGCGTTAAAGTTTGGAAGACGTAACCGGTGGTGGATGCGTTAAAGTTTAGAAGACGTAACCGGTGCTGGATGCGTTAAAGCCGTAAAG
>JBAKBP010029261.1:7500-27382 GCA_037953745.1 Lithodes maja
TTGAAAGGGGTTCGAGGGGGTGAAATTTTAAGATTGCTGGAGGAGTAGGAAACAAACTAAAACCCGTTATTATTTGCTCATGTCGCCTATGTATATTTTTACTATTTGTTTAGTTTCCTCCCTAGACCTTCATCAAGCTTTAAAAAAAAAAAAAAAAAAAAAAAAAACTCTTTGAAGATAAATGTGTACTTTCGGGAGAAAAATGTCACAGCCGAAGGCCGGTTCCTCCACAATTACAGGCTCGCTATCGCTCGCCAGGGAAAAATCGACACCTAAAGGTCACGAAAGGTGTAAAATATTGACAAAGAAAGGGGTGAAAGGTCTTAAAATCGTCAAACTAATGGGTCGAACGTCTGAAAATCTCAAAAGTAATTGGGCTAAACACGAGGGAGAAAAGGGACCAGCAAAAGCCCCTCGCCCTTAAATATATATATATATATACAGTATATATATTATATATATATATATATATATTATTATTTTTTCCCTGCAAACCTCCCCTCCCCCCCCCCCCCCCTCCACCCCCCCCCCCCCCCCGCCCGCCCGCTTACGAAAGAAAGTCATTTAGCCAACACACCGAACACGCCCCGTAAACCCTCCCTCCCACCGCAACTTGTCTGAAGGTAAACAAAGCTATAAACTGTGTCCGAAACCGTGCTAGGGGGGTGGTGAGTTGGCTTCGGCGTATGTATGGGATCTTTAGTATACCCTGTTCAGCCATTTGGAACCCTAAACCTCCTCTCTGTAACTCCAAAAAGGGCTAGAGCAAATGGGCTGTAAACTGTCTACACCTCTTCCCTGGCTGACCCTTCCCAAATGGTAGAATGGCGTTTGCGTGCGTGTGTGTGTGGATAGAAATAATTGTATATTTAGACAAAACCTTGGTAAAGAACAAAAGGTGTTCTACAAATAGCTAGGATAAAATAAAAGGTGTTCTACAATAGCTAGGATAAAATAAAAGGTGTTCTTCTACAAATAGCTAGGATAAAATACAAAAGACGTCATCGGTACAGTTGGGGTTAAGGGGGGTCACCGGTTTTTTTTTTTATCTTTCGCCCCTTTTCTCTCTTTCCCCTGGCTTGTATCCATTCGGCCTCATTCAGTCAACTGTTTAAGACGTTTATCCCCATCCAGGTGTCGATTTCTTCCTGGCGAGCGATAGCGAGCTATCATTGTATGGAGAAATCCGGCTTTGCCGGAGAAAATTTTTCGATACAAATTTAGCTCCCTGTCAAAAAAAAAATATATATATATATATACTGGCTCGCTACCGCTCACCAGGAAAATATTGCCACCTGGATGGGAGTAAACGTCTTAAAACAGTAGGCTGAATGGGGCCGAATGGGGCCGAAGAGAGAGGGAGAGAAAGATAAAAAAAAAAGCGAGGTGGACCCCCTTAATGACCAGACCTGTACTGTACTAGGGGCAGTATATGAAGGCTGATGTCTATTAATTATTGCTGTAGGCTAGATAATATCGTTGGCTCAAAACAAAAAGTATCGTAACATGTATTATTATTGATGTTTGTGTATGTAAATGCATGGGGGGTGTGTGTGTGTGTGTGTGTGTGTGTGTGTGTGTGAGAGAGAGAGAGAGAGAGAGAGAGAGAGAGAGGGGAGTAGAACTAAAGAAACATTAAGGGAGTGAGAGCTTGTATGAGAGAGAGAGAGAGAGAGAGAGAGAGCGAGCGAGCAAGCAAAATATACAATAATAATTATGCTATGTACTTGACATAGCATACCATTTTTTAACAGGCAGGCTACAATTATGGTCATATATTTAATCTCTCTCTCTCTCTCACACACACACACACACACACACACACACACACACATACATACACGCGCATATACACACACATATACAGTATATTAGTGAGAGAGAGAGAGAGAGAGAGAGAGAGAGAGAGAGAGAGAGAGAGAGATAGAGAGAGAGAGAGAGACGGGTGGGGGGATTTCTTAAAACATTAGTTCTTTACACATTATGGCCACGAAACAATGTCCTAGGAGTTTAACCCTTCCGTGATCCGACACGCATCTATATTCTGTTTTCTGGCTATCATTAGACGATTTAATTCAGATTAGGAATTAATCTGAATATCATTCACTCCAACCCAAGAGTGAAACGTTACTCTCAAACTTTCTTCTACTCAACAGCTGAGCTCTGGAACTCTCTCCCAGAATCAGTCTTTCCCTCTTCCTATGACTTAAATTGCTTCAAACTCCGTGTGTCCAGGCATTTTGGCTCGAACGTCCCTTAATTTTGGCCCTGTCACTCTTTCAACTATGGGGAGGCACTCGCTATAGGCAGTTATGCCTTTTGCCTCCCTCAATCACATAGACAAAAAAATAAAAAATATGGAAGTCAGAGGGTTAACTGAGATAGTCAAAGGAGTACAAAGTACAAAGGAAATCAAGCAACAACAGATCTAGTGACCCTTCTAGGCTGCTTGTCCTCCAAAACACTGAGGATCAAGTGTCCAAACAGTGGTTTAGAGTGGGTAAGGGAACATTGGAAAGGGAACTACTGCCCTGCCACTAACGTGGCAGGACTAGGAAGTTAGTAGGGGACATATGGGTTAGTAACTGAGGGGAGGATAAAGTTATTCATTTACAAACGCAGTCAGTCGTGGGTTTGATGCGAGATATTTGTCTAGGCGGAATTTAAATGAATCAACGGTGCTGCAGTCTATAACGTCTCGGGGAAGCCCATTCCACAAGTTGACAACTCGATTGAAGAAGAAATTCTTAGATTCGTGCGAGTTAAAAGATTTACCAATAATTTTGCAACCGTTTCCCCGGGTGTAATTAGATTGGTCGATAGTGAAGTACTTACTACAGTTCATATTGTCGATGCCTTTGATGATTTTGAACACTTGAATTAAGTCGCCTCTTAATCTGCGCTGGGTTAAAGGAAATAGATTTAATTCTCTAAGACGCTCTTCGTATGGTTTGTTCTTTAGGCTAGGTATCATTTTGGTAACTCTACGTTGAACTCGTTCTAGCTTGTTTATATCTTTTTGGTAATAAGGGCACCAGGATTGAACGCAGTATTCCAGAAGAGGGCGGACTAAGGAATTGTAAAGGGTTAGGATAACTTCTTTGGATTTATGCTCAAATGACCTGCCTATAAAGCCAATTATTTGGTTTGCCTTCTTAACAACTTCTGAACATTGTTGACTCGGTTTTAGGTTACTCGATATTGTTACTCCCAGATCGGTTTCTCTGTTTACATTCTTAAGCTGAGTGCCATTCATCGAATAGTTTGCTTTCTCATTTAGGTATCCGACATGTAGTACTTTACATTTATCCGCATTGAAACTCATTTGCCAAATTTGGGCCCAACATGACAATTTATCTAGATTGTGTTGCATATCGTCAACTTGTTCTTTTGAGAGTACGCTATTTGCAATTTTTGTATCGTCAGCAAATTTTGAGATTGTGCAGGTGAGACCCTCATCTATGTCGTTGATGTAAATTAGAAAGAGAATTGGTCCTAGTACCGATCCCTGGGGTACCCCGCTACTTACATTGGTCCATTTAGATGCCTTACCGTTTATGACTACCCTTTGCTTTCTGTTGCTGAGCCAATTTTCTATCCATTTCAACACACCGTCTTGTATTCCATGCGCTTTTAGTTTTAGCAGTAAACGTTTGTGGGGAACTTTGTCAAAGGCCTTTTGAAAATCAAGATATATAATATCTACAGCTTTACTCTCATCGTAGAGGTTGAGGATATCGTGGAAGAAGTCTAAGAGGTTTGTTAAACAGGAACGTTTTTTACGAAAGCCGTGTTGAGTATCTTTAAGTATGTTATTTTCCTCTAAGTGATTTACGAGTCTGTCTCTTATGACCGTTTCTAGCATTTTACATACAACTGAGGTTAAGCTAATTGGACGATAGTTACTGGGTAGGGATTTGCTGCCTTTTTTGAAGATCGGTGTTACGTTGGCTAGCTTCCACTGATCAGGCATAGTTCCAGACTGCAAGGATTTATTGAATAGTAATGTCAGTGGTTTGGTGAGCTCATTCTTAGCTTCCTTTAGAACTCTAGGCGAGATTGTATCAGGTCCTGGCGTTTTATTTACCTTGAGTTTATCTAAACAATTCAATACTTCTCTCTCTGTAACGGTGATATTGCTTAGAACATCTGAATTATCAATCTGAATCGGCGATGGTGTAGGGATATCACTGAGGTCTTCTGTTGTAAAAACTGATGCAAAGAAGGTATTGAGGGCATTACTCATTTGTACTTCGTCTTTGGTGTATTCTCCTTTTTCATCGACTAACGGTCCAACAGTTGAAGTAACTACTTTTTTCTTTCTGATATAACTATAGAATTCTTTCGGGTTTGTTTTACTTTGATTCGCAATATGTAACTCTAAGGTCTTTTTACTTTGCTTAATTAACTTTTTGGCTTTGCGTCGTAGCTCTACAAATTTCACCCGTTCTTCGTCATTTTGTGAGGATTTTAATCTATCATTAGCAAATTTTTTAGCAAGCAGGCAGTTTGAAATATCTTTATTCCACCATTTGGGCTTATTATTATGGCCTGGACGCCGTATTTTCGATGGTATGCAGTCTTGCACTGCTTTTAGGTAAGTGGTTTCGAATAACTTCCAAGATGTATTTATGTCGTTATTGTTAATTAAAAAGCTCCAGTCAGTTTCTTTAAACATAGCTCTAAGTTTATGGAAGTTTGCTTTCTTAAAATTAGGGACTTTTTCGATGCTACTATTTGGTTCGTTACTAGTAAACTTTAAAGTGAAAGTTATCGTACGATGGTCGCTGTTACTGAATTCATCACCAACATTCAAATTCTCTATCAATTCTTCTTTTGTTGCAAGTACAATGTCAAGAACGTTATTACCACGGGTCGGCGTTCGAACAAATTGATAAAGCGAACTCTCTTGCAAGTTCGTATACAAGTCATGTCCGGAGTGTGAAGTAAGAGTATCGCCCCACTTGGTCACAGGTAAATTAAAGTCGCCAAAAATTACGGTATCTTGTGAGTTACTTACATCTGCAATTTGTTCGTAAATTTCTCGGTCAGTTTGCACTGATTGAGCTGGAGGTCTGTATATTAACGCAAGTATTATTTTTGTACCTTTATTATTCTTTATTAGCACAAAAGATGTGTCGACGTTCACAATTTGAGGTTTTGACACGTGGGTCGGGTTAAGACTTTCTTTGATATAAAATAAAACGCCACCTCCATTTTTATTTATTCGGCTGTTCTCAAACATTACATAACCGGGAAGTGAATACTCTGCTAAAAAGTCTCTATCTTCTGTATTGAGCCAAGATTCTGTTATGCCAATCACATCATAATTTTCTGTAAACACTAGTTCCTCTAAATCTGAAAATTTATTGCGTATGCTACGAGCGTTTGCATAGAAAACCTTTAAAGTTGCGGTTTTAGAACTCGCAGAACGTTCTTTCATCGAATTTTTGGTTCTGGTCGGATCTACATTTTCATTCATGGCTGTCCTCGGTCCTCGGTCGTTATCCCTGACGGTTTTGAATTTGGGTCGTGTTGGTGGAGCTTTATCCAAAATCGCGGTTCTTGACGGATTAGTATTTAATTCCTTTGTAGGTTGCCGTCCTCGCTGTCTTCGGTCCTCCTTCCTGGTTGTCCTGTGCTGAGTCGATTTCTTCTCCGAAAATCCTTCACCGCATCGTTGAGAAGACGCCCAAAACGTGCTGCTCCCACCTGGTTCAGATGAACTCCATCGTCCGAAAACAAATAGTCATCGTAGTAGAAATTGTCCCAGGTGTCGACGAATCCCACGTTCTCCTTCCTGCAGAGGTTTGCTAGACAACGATTTGTGCTGGTGGCTATGTTGTAAAATCGGCTCTCTACACCGAGCCGGGGGACGATTCCTGAGACGATGATCCTTGATGACTTCTCCTTAAACGACTTGATCAGCTGCTGGTACTTTAAAAGCAAATCTTCCGACCGGGTTCGCTGTACATCGTTGGATCCAACGTGGATGACGTACATTGTATTAGCAGGGGCCAGCTTTGATACTTCGTCAACTGCTGCAACTACGTCATCCACACCACCACCAGGGATACAAAAACGCTTCCTGGTCTTAGGTGCCCTGGCGCAAAACTCTGTGAGCTGACCATGTATCATCGAGTCTCCCACGAGCCGGACTTCTTCTATTTCCTCTTCGTCATCTGAGTCTGCGAGTATCTGGAAACGGTTTTGACACTCGGTAATCGGTATGTGTTTCCTGGTCTTGGGGCAAACGTTGTTCCTCACGACACGGAAGTTGTCTTGAGGGGGAAGAGAGTCACTATTTGTATCTTGAGTATCGGAAACATCAGCTGAAGTGGCTACTGTAGGCGTTGAATTGTTGGCAGTTGACGTTGGGGCGTTGGTGGCTGCTGGAGTTGCGGTGACAATTGAAGTTTGTGGTACTCCAACGTTGAGTGTTACAAACTCAACCCTAAGTCTTTACCCTTAGTTGTCCCTTAGAACCTTCGTCAACTATGATAGCCAGCCTGGTTAAAATACGTCATTATCTGCAAAGGCTTAAGGGGGGTGACCTGTTTTTGTTCGGTTCTTTTCTATCTTTCTCTGGCTTGTATCCATTTGGCCCTATTCAGCCTACTGTTTTAAGACGTTTATCCCCATCCAGGTGTCAATTTTTTACTGGTGAGCGGTAGCGAGCCAGCATATTTTTTTATTTTAGTTTGACAGCAGGCTAAATTTGTACATTTTTCGATAGAAAAATGTCTCCGGCGAAGCCGGATTTCTTCATATAATGCTGGCTCGCTATCGCTCGCCAGGAAGAAATCCACACCTAGATGGGGATAAACGTCTTAAAATAGTTGGCTGAATGGGGCCGAATGGATACAAGCTAGAGAAAGAGAGAAAAGGCCAGAAATAAAAAAAAAGCAGGTCACCCCCCCCTTAAAGCTCTAGTTACGGACATCACAATATTTACCGAATGCCGCGCCCTATGGAAAGAAAAAAGCACCCCCTCAAAAATCTCAAAGGCGTTTAAGGGGACAGTGGATATTTGTTTGGTCTATTTACCTATATATTCACGTATTTTCTAGTTCCTCCCGAGACCTCCATCAAACTTAAAAAAAAAAACATCCATTCGATCCCCCTTCTAGATTAATTTGTACATTTTTCGGTAGAAAAATGACCCGGCTGAAGGTCGGTTCTTCCAAAATTGCAGGCTTACTATCGTTCGCCAGGGAAAAATCGACACCTGAATAGCACGAACAGTCTTAATATGGACAAATAAATGGGGCGAAAAGTCTTAAAATCGCCAAACTATTGGGTCGAGCGTCATAGAATCTGAAAACTAATGGGGCTAAACGTGAAGAAGAAGAAAAGGGCCCAGAAAAACGACCCATCTCCCCTTAAATGGCCTAGTTATGTTCTCCGGAATATATAGAGCATGTTTACCTGCCTTATTATAATGGTGGCAGCATATTATGAGGAGGGGGGAGTGTTTGTGTGTGTGGGTGTTTGGTGTGTGTGTGTGGGTGTTTGGTATGTGTGGGTGGGGGTGTGGGTAGGTGTGTGTGTGGGTGTTTGGTATGTGTGGGTGGGGGTGTGTGTGTGTGTGGGTAGGTGGGTGTTTGGTGTGGGTGTTTGGTGTTTGTGTGAGAGAGAGAGAGAGGTAAGCAGGTATTTAGAAACTTAGATAGATAAATAGATAGATACGAGTAGATAGATACGAGTATATAGATAGATAGATAGATAGATAAATAAATAGATAGATAAATAGATATAGATAAATAGATAGATACGAGTAGATATATACGAGTAGATAGATACGAGTATATAGATAGATAGATAGATACATAGATAAATGCGAGTAGATAGATAATACATTTAGAGTCCTAACTATCTTTCTCCCCTTTAAGGGGGGGTGACCTGCTTTTTGTTATTTCTGTCCTTTTCTCTCTTTCTCTGGCTTGTATCCATTCGGCCACATTCAGCCAACTATTTTAAGACGTTTATCCCCATCTAGGTGTCGATTTCTTCCTGGCGAGCGATAGCGAGCCAGCATTATATGAAGAAATCCGGCTTCGCCGGAGACATTTTTCTATCGAAAAATGTACAAATTTAGCCTGCTGTCAAACAAAAATAAAAAATATGCTGGCTCGCTACCGCTCACCAGTAAAAAATTGACACCTGGATGGGGATAAAAGTCTTAAACAGTAGGCTGAATGGGCCAAATGGATACAAGCCAGAGAAAGATAGAAAAGGACAGAACAAAAACAGGTCATCTCCTTTTAAGCTGGACTTGAGGTTAAACAAAGGAAAACGGGTGATTAAGGGGGAACTATTTTTGAGCTAGAGTAAAACCAAAGAAAACAGACCCACTTCATGTTGAGGGGGCGAAAGGCAGCAACCGTGTTTTTATCTCCTTGCTCTCTCTATCTTTATCTATCCTGCTTTCTTTCTTTTTCTCGTTCTTTCTCCCTTTCTCTTCTTTTGTTCTATCTCTCTCTCTTTCTCTCTCTCTTTTTGTCTCTCTCTCTCTCTCTTCTCTCTCTCTCTCTCTCTCTCATCTCTCTCTCTCTCTCTCTCTCTCTCTCTCTCTCTCTCTATGTTTTTCTTTTGTTCTCTATTTTCTCTCCTAATTTAAGTTCCTCATTTTGTGTTCACCTTTCGTTATAACCCTGTGTAGATCGTGACGCATTTTGACAGTTTTAGTCTGGCTCTCGTTAGAAGGAATTTACGCAGTTTAGGAAGGATCTGTGGGAATTATAAGGGGCTCCAAGACTGTCTGATTTAATCCTCTGACTTCCATAATAATTATACCCTTCCTAACCTGAAGAAAAAAAAATCGTCTAATGATAGCCGGGGGAACAAAACACGCAACTGTGCTGTATCTTTTAAGGGTTAAGGGGAGATTTCCACTTGAGGGATTTTTTTCTTGACCCCTTTCTTCCCCATGGTTAGCCCCATTGCTTTTGATATTTTAAGACGTTCGGCCCATTATTTGGCGATTTCAAGAACTTTCACCCCATTGCTGTAAATTTTAAGACTTTTCGTGCCATTTAGGTCTATATGTTTTCCTGGCGAGCGATAGCGAGCCTGTAATTTAAGAGGAACCGGCCTTTGGCCGGGAAATTTCTCTACCGAAAAATGTACAAATTTATCTTGAAAGGGGTTCTAGGGGCTGTAATTGTTAAGCTTGATGGATGGTCTAGCGAACTAACTAAAAACCTCCCCTTAAGGGTGGGTAGTGTCAGTATTGTTGGTCTATTTGCATATTTTCTTCATTAATTTTAAAGTTTCTTCGCTAGACTACCATCAAGCTATAAAAAACACCCCCTAGGACCCCCCCCCCCCCTTGCAAGATAATGCTGTAAACACAATTGGTAGAAAAATTATGTTTATCTACACACACACACACACATACGGTATATACTGTGTATATATCGTCGTATATATCGCTCCAGTGAATATAACCCACCGTCTTGTGAACTAATATTTTTATAATGTTCCTCTGTTTTCTTTGAGGCTTGTGTGTGTAAGAGAGAGAGAGAGAGAGAGAGAGAGAGAGAGAGAGAGAGAGAGAGAGAGAGAGAGAGAGGGGGGGAGGGTTAAAAAAACAGTATAATTTATTTCTTGAGTGTGTGGGTGTGTTTGTGTTAGAGAGAGAGAGAGAGAGAGAGAGAGAGAGAGAGAGAGAGAGAGAGAGAGAGAGAGAGAGAGAGATATTGATAGATAATAGAGGTGCATAGAGACACAAACCACACAGACTTGGTAGCCCTTGCTAGGCAGTCCGGCCTTAAATCTATAATAGTATTTGCTCCTGGTTGGAAGAGAAGGACATATTGTACATGTCTGCCAAGCAGCTACAGGAGTATAAAGCCCTCTCCCCACCCACCGAGAATATTTACAGTAGACTGACACGGACAGACAGACAGACAGATAGATAGGCAGACTGGCAGACAGACATAGAGACAGACAGACAGACAGAGAGGCAGACAGACAGACAGACAGACAGGCAGACAGACAGATAGACAGATAGGCAGACAAACAGAGAGACAGACACACAGACAGACAGATAGGCAGACAGACAGAGAGACAGATATACAGACAGACAGATAGACAGACAGACAGATAGGCAGACAAACAGAGAGACAGACACACAGACAGACAGATAGACAGACAGACAGAGAGACAGACAGACAGATAGGCAGACAGACATAGAGACAGATATACAGACAGACATACATATATACAGACAGATAGGCAGACAGAGAGGCAGACAGACAGACAGACAGGCAGACAGACAGATACAGACAGACAGACAGATAGGCAGACAGACATAGAGACAGATATACAGACAGACATACATATATACAGACAGATAGGCAGACAGAGAGGCAGACAGACAGACAGACAGACAGACAGACAGATACAGACAGACAGACAGACAGAGAGGCAGACAGACATAGAGGCAGACAGACAGACAGAGAGGCAGACAGACAGACAGATATACATACAGACAAACACACAGACAAATAGACAGAGAGACAGACAGGCGTGAATACAGACAGACATATATTTCAAGTATAAAAAAACGGCAACTTGAGTAAATTATCATGAATCATTTCCACACGCTGACTTTGATGCTCTCTCTCTCTCTCTTTCTGTACAAGCTGCCTAGTAAAGACCAGTACGTGTTCTGTTGTCTCTTGCCTTCCTTTGTATTCTAGCTATATATCTTTCTATCTATCTATCTATATGCTCAGGCCCAATCCCCATTTTGGGGGTAGCCGACTCAAGACAGAGCAAGAACAGGGAAAACACAAAAACATCATAAAACAAAAAATAAACACAGATAAAAAACACAAACTCTCACACATCCAGGTCACCCAGGAGAAGACCCAGAGACCAGGGTTACCAAGGTCGCTCCAGCACTCCCCCGGCCCCTGACCACCCGGAGAGGTTCCGATCTCGGCAGGCAGACATGCAGCGGAGCCAAAGCCACAAGTCCTCCCACCACACTTCCAGGCACACCCTTCATATTAATCGTCTCCCCGGGCCAGGCGCCTGATGGACTATTATCTAGTCCAACTTGCGCCCGACCCCTTACTCCAAATGACCACGTGTTCACTCAACTAATCACAAGCATTCTCCATTCACTCTTGTCCATATATCTTTCTACCTATTTATAATGAATATACGTATAGTTTTATTTCTATATGACTGTCTGTATCTATTAATCTATCCATCTATCAATACATTGTCTACCTGTCTGTCTGTCTATCCATTTATCTATCTATCTGTCTGTCTATCTATCCATCGTTCTATGTATCTATCTATCTATCTATCTATCTATCTATCTATCTAATTAATACCTTGCTTCCTTCCACCTTGCCCTTCTTTCTATCACTCTATTATCTATCTATCTATCTATCTATCATCGATCTATCTATCTATTTGTCTATCTATTTATCCATCGATCTATCTGTCTACATATCTATCTATCTATCTATCTATCACCTTGCTTCCTTCCTCCCTGCCTCCCTTCTTTCTCCGACCATTATCTCACTCCATTTAAACTTGGTGCTTTCTTTGTTATTCTTCCTGCTCTCTCTCTCTCTCTCTCTCTCTCTCTCTCTCTCTCTCTCTCTCTCTCTCTCTCTCTCTCTCACACACACACATCCACACGCACATTTTGCTAATCTGTCTACTCTTCTCCCTCTCCCTCCTACCCCCCTCCCTCTCTGTCTCTCTCTCTCTCTCTCTCTCTCTCTCTCTCTCTCTCTCTCTCTCTCTTTCTCTCTCTTCTCACACACGTTAAGGCATCAATAATAGATCACAGAAGCCTGGGAGTTTGCAGTTAGAGTGAGGGAAGGTGTAGTGCCCGCTGGATTATGTCTGCACACCTGTCTGGAGGGAATTATTTAACGGGCTTGCGGACAGATTGCTCGAGAAGTGCGGATAGATACTATAGCTACTGGAAATATATATATATATATATTATATATATATATATATATAAGAGAAACAGGAGGATAAGGGCAACGACCGTGTTCATCTTGGTAGCTTTATTCAATATTTGGGACTATCTTGGTCCATCATCAGGCTTGGATACCGGTCCTAAAAATAAATTACTTTATTAAGAAACTAATATAAGTTAAATCGTGGACCACAAATGTATTAATACCACCACTACGAAATAATAAAAATGTCCTAATATAACTAAACTGTATACAATGTTATGAAAGTAACAAGTATATTAGTACTGACACATCTAAGGGGTCAGGCGCGGCTGCGATCCTAATACAGAATGAAAACCTATGTTACCAGGGCACATATATAATATAGAAGGGGTTACCTAATAGTAAACCTATGTTACCAGGACACATATATAATATAGAAGGGGTTACCTAATAGTAAACCTATGTTACCAGGACACATATATAATATAGAAGGGGTTATCTAATAGTAAACCTATGTTACCAGGGCACATATATAATATAGAAGGGGTTACCTAATAGTAAACCTATGTTACCAGGGCACATATATAATATAGAAGGGGTTATCTAATAGTAAACCTATGTTACCAGGGCACATATATAATATAGAAGGGGTTACCTAATAGTAAACCTATGTTACCAGGGCACATATATAATATAGAAGGGGTTATCTAATAGTAAACCTATGTTACCAGGGCACATATATAATATAGAAGGGTTACCTAATAGTAAACCTATGTTACCAGGGCACATATATAATATAGAAGGGTTACCTAATAGTAAACCTATGTTACCAGGGCACATATATAATATAGAGGGGGTTACCTAATAGTAAACCTATGTTACCAGGGCACATATATAATATAGAAGGGGTTACCTAATAGTAAACCTATGTTACCAGGCACATATATAATATAGAAGGGGTTACCTAATAGTAAACCTATGTTACCAGGGCACATATATAATATAGAGGGGGTTACCTAATAGTAAACCTATGTTACCAGGGCACATATATAATATAGAAGGGGTTACCTAATAGTAAACCTATGTACCAGGGCACATATATAATATAGAAGGGGTTATCTAATAGTAAACCTATGTTACCAGGGCACATATATAATATAGAGGGGGTTACCTAATAGTAAACCTATGTTACCAGGGCACATATATAATATAGAGGGAGTTACCTAATAGTAAACCTATGTTACCAGGGCACATATATAATATAGAAGGGTTACCTAATAGTAAACCTATGTTACCAGGGCACATATATAATATAGAGGGAGTTACCTAATAGTAAACCTATGTTACCAGGGCACATATATAATATAGAGGGGGTTACCTAATAGTAAACCTATGTTACCAGGGCACATATATAATATAGAAGGGGTTACCTAATAGTAAACCTATGTTACCAGGGCACATATATAATATAGAGGGAGTTACCTAATAGTAAACCTATGTTACCAGGGCACATATATAATATAGAAGGGGTTACCTAATAGTAAACCTATGTTACCAGGGCACATATATAATATAGAAGGGGTTATCTAATAGTAAACCTATGTTACCAGGGCACATATATAATATAGAGGGGGTTACCTAATAGTAAACCTATGTTACCAGGGCACATATATAATATAGAAGGGGTTATCTAATAGTAGATAGGCTCTGACCACCTCCCGATCATTATCACCACCAAAACCAGACTCACCCCAGCTAGCCACAAACACACATACACCAATTATAAAAGAGCTAACTGGGAAGCATTTACAAATGAGACAGAACAACACTTCACAACTCTAAACAGTACACCCATCACTAACATCAACAATGCTGTACACATACTCAATAAAACTATCCAAAACGCTGACAAGAAACACATTCCAAGAGGTAACAGAAAAAGACACAACCCCAACTTCACACCAGAAATTCAAAACCTCATCAGACAACGCGACACACTGAAACACTCCCCAGCACCCCACACACAAGACATCACACAACAAATTCAAGCACTCAACACCCAAACTAACAACAAAATACAAGAACAACAAAAACTAAATTGGAATAACTTCCTACAAACACTTGATCACAAAACAAACCCCAAAAAACTCTACAAAACACTAAACAGCATCACACTTTCCAACAGCAACACAACACAATCACATGCTGCAATCACAACAACAGACTCTACTCCTTCATGTAAACAACAAGCAAACACTCTCATCAATCACTTCTCACATGTCAGCCACCTAAAACCTCACAAAGACGACCGACGTGTCATCCGACGTAAGAGACAATTCCCCACAGACCCTGACTATACACCCTTCACCAATCACCAGACAAAGCATATCATCAACAATCTCAAGCACTCACCCGCCTGTGGCCTAGACAACATAAGCAACATACACCTCAGACACCTGGGACCACAAGGCATACAAACACTCACTAACATATCAAACTACAGCTATTCACACAACACAATACCAGACATTTGGAAGCATGGTATCATCATCACATTCCCCAAACCCAACAAAGACCCCACGCTACCCTCCTCGCACCGCCCCATCACACTCCTTTGCTCCCCCTCCAAAGTCATGGAACGCCTAGTATTACAACTAATTACACCCGACCTACCCCTAGCTCCAACACAACATGGCTTTAGACCACTGCACTCCACAAACACTCTTCTCACAGACCTTACACAAAGAGCTTTTGACGGCATCAACTCAGCTAGACCACCACACAGATCACTATTAGCCACACTCGACATTAGTAAAGCCTTCGATGCCATCCCCCGCCACAACCTAACAAACAAAATCTACAACACAAACATGCACAACAACACAAAAAGGTGGCTGGCCAACTTCCTAGCAGGCAGATGTGCACACGTATCTTTTGCCGGTCAGTCATCAAAAATCAGAAACTTTCCAAACGGAGTCCCACAAGGATCCGTCCTATCGCCCGCACTCTTCAATCTGTACATGCACGATATAACTACACCCAATACTCCCCAAATAAACTTAGCCTCCTATGCAGATGACATAACACTCACATGCACACACCATGACCCAAGAAGAGCAACAGATCTCCTTCAACCCTATCTCAACACACTACATGGCTGGTGCACTACAAACAGACTTAATCTAGCCCCAGCCAAATCCACCGCAACCCTGCTCACAAGCTGGACAGGTGAACACGAATACATCCCTCAACTCACCATAAACAACACACCCCTAACACATACACACACACCCAAAATCCTAGGAGTAACATATGATACTCATATGACATTCAAACAGCACACCACAAACATTAAAAAGAAACTGACACCCAGACTTAACGCCCTCAGGTCACTTGCTCACACAAAATTTGGACACAACAAAGAAACTACCACCACAGTATATAAACAATACATAAGATCAGTAATGGAATACGCAAGCCCAGCCTGGGCTTCTAACCTAGCTGAAACACATCATAAGACCTTACAGACGATTCAAAACAAAGCCCTGAAGATCATTACAGGCTGCACAGCTACTGCACCCACAGATCATCTACATCAAGAAACCAAAATCCTCAAAGTCAAAGACCATCTGGACATGAGAGGCACTCAATTCCTGGCAGCAGCCTCCACGAACCAAGACCACCCACTAAACTACATGGCAACACACCCACAGACACCAAGAAATATCAAAACAACACCCAGCACACGGTATCACACACAATTATTGTCCTCTCTCCCTCCCTGCCCACCCCGAACCAACTTCCAGAAGCACATCCATACTCATATCTCTCGCCAATCCATCCACTCACTCACAGACAACACGCAGCTGCATGCACGACCTCCCGAAATCCATCCTTCCGAATCCTCCCTCCCTCGCGAGGACAGAGTCCACCTGGCCAGGCTGAGATGCGGACACCATCCAGCTCTCCTGAGCTATCAGAAGAGACTGGATGACTCCGTTGTCGACGCCTGCCCGGGATGTAACACAGCACCCCATACCATTAAACACATCATAGAAGACTGCATTTCACACAACCACTTACGCCAACAACACAACCTACACTCAATGAGAGCTCTGTGGGAAAGCCCGATCGTGGCCGTGGCCTTCCTCAGGGACTCGGGGCTGTTCGGCCAGGCAGCTTAGGGAACAACAACAACAACAACAACCAGGGCACATATATAATATAGAGGGGGTTACCTAATAGTAAACCTATGTTACCAGGACACATATATAATATAGAAGGGGTTACCTAATAGTAAACCTATGTTACCAGGGCACATATATAATATAGAAGGGGTTACCTAATAGTAAACCTATGTTACCAGGGCACATATATAATATAGAAGGGGTTACCTAATAGTAAACCTATGTTACCAGGGCACATATATAATATAGAGGGGGTTACCTAATAGTAAACCTATGTTACCAGGGCACATATATAATATAGAAGGGGTTACCTAATAGTAAACCTATGTTACCAGGGCACATATATAATATAGAAGGGGTTACCTAATAGTAAACCTATGTTACCAGGGCACATATATAATATAGAAGGGGTTACCTAATAGTAAACCTATGTTACCAGGGCACATATATAATATAGAAGGGGTTACCTAATAGTAAACCTATGTTACCAGGACACATATATAATATAGAAGGGGTTACCTAATAGTAAACCTATGTTACCAGGGCACATATATAATATAGAAGGGGTTACCTAATAGTAAACCTATGTTACCAGGGCACATATATAATATAGAGGGGGTTACCTAATAGTAAACCTATGTTACCAGGGCACATATATAATATAGAAGGGGGTTACCTAATAGTAAACCTATGTTACCAGGGCACATATATAATATAGAAGGGGTTACCTAATAGTAAACCTATGTTACCAGGGCACATATATAATATAGAAGGGGTTACCTAATAGTAAACCTATGTTACCAGGGCACATATATAATATAGAGGGGGTTACCTAATAGTAAACCTATGTTACCAGGACACATATATAATATAGAAGGGGTTACCTAATAGTAAACCTATGTTACCAGGGCACATATATAATATAGAAGGGGTTACCTAATAGTAAACCTATGTTACCAGGGCACATATATAATATAGAGGGGGTTACCTAATAGTAAACCTATGTTACCAGGGCACATATATAATATAGAGGGGGTTACCTAATAGTAAATAATTATTGAAACAATACGACTAAAGAATAAACTTCATATACTTGGGAGCAAACGAAATTAATTGAAACTAAAAATGCGAATTATGAAAACAATACTCTTATGACACTAAACGAATTTAACATAACTCTTATATAATGAAAGGGATATACGTTGAACGAAAATAAAAGAAATACGATGTTATTGACGCTAAATGAAAACAATTAATCCTAGCATAATATAATTTACATGCATGTGTTCAACCCAGGTTTAATCTTATTTATATAGACTTAAAAATTACAGACTTAAAAATACGGTACCCTAGCGGCCAACCCACCACTACCACTGTTATATACAGTATATATATACCGGTATATATATATTTATATATACCGGTATATATATATTTTTTCTATGTGAATGAGGGAGACAAAAGGCATAACTGCCTGCAGCGAGTGCCTCCCCCAGATTTCAAAGAGTAATACGGCCGAAATCAAGGGACGTTCGAGCTAAAATGCCTGGACACACGGAGTTTGAAGCAATTTAAGTCATAGGAAGAGGGAAAGACTGATTCTGGGAGAGAGTTCCAGAGCTCAGCAGTTGAATAGAAGAAAGTCTGAGAATAGCGTTTCACTCCTGGGTTGGAGAGTTGCACAGACTATATATATATATATATATATATATATATATATATATACCGGTAGAGAGAGAGAGAGAGAGAGAGAGATAGTTACAAGGCGTTACAAGGAATATTTATTATCTCAGAGACCTTGCGGTCCATTCCGAGGAGATACTCGAAGTAGAAGGAGAGAGACTGTTTAGTGCACTACACTCATTACAGAGTGTGCTAAATACTATCTACTCTCTTTTTGAACTGCTCTACTGAAGAACTGCTTACAACTTCGGAGGGAAGTTTGTTCCAGGTAGAACAGATTTTATATGTGAACAAGTTTCCACAAATACTAGTGCTGAACCTTTTCAATTCTAATTTCCAGCCATGGTTGCGTGTTGTATTCATATTGTGGCTAAATATTTTGCTATTATCCACGTTGTCCATCCCATTAACTATTTTAAAAACTTCAATGAGCTGACCTCGTAGTACAAAGGAGTACAAAGGAAAGCAAGCAACAACAGATCTAGTGACCCTTCTAGGTTGCTAGTCCTCCAAAACACTGAGGATCAAGTGTCCAAACAGTGGTTTAGAGTGGGTAAGGGAACATTGAAAGGGAATTACTGCCCTGGAACTAATGTCCGTGGCAGGATTAGGAAGTTAGTAGAGGACAGAGGGGTTAGTAACTGAGGGGGGGATAAAATAAAGTTATTCATTTACAAACGCAGTCAGTCGCGGGTTTGATGCGAGATATTTGTCTAGGCGGAGTTTAAATGAATCAACGGTGATGCAGTCTATAACGTTTCGGGGAAGCCCATTCCACAAGTTGAAAACTCGATTGAAGAAGAAATTCTTAGATTCGTGCGAGTTAAAAGATTTACCAATAATTTTGCAACTGTTTCCCCGCGTGTAATTAGATTGGTCGATAGTGAAGTACTTACTACAGTTCATATTGTCGATGCCTTTGATGATTTTGAACACTTGAATTAAGTCACCTCTTAATCTACACTGGGTTAAAGAAAATAGATTTAATTCTCTAAGACGCTCTTCGTATGGTTTGTTCTTTAGGCTAGGTATCATTTTAGTAACTCTACGTTGAACTCGTTCTAGCTTGTTTATATCTTTTTGGTAATAAGGGCACCAGGATTGAACGCTGTATTCCAGAAGAGGGCGGACTAATGAATTGTAAAGGGTTAGGATAACTTCTTTGGATTTATGCTCAAATGACCTGCCTATAAAGCCAATTATTTTGTTTGCCTTCTTAACAACTTCTGAACATTGTTGACTCGGTTTTAGGTTACTCGATATTGTTACTCCCAGATCGGTTTCTCTGTTTACATTCTTAAGCTGAGTGCCATTCATCGAATAGTTTGCTTTCTCATTTAGGTATCCGACATGTAGTACTTTACATTTATCCGCATTGAAACTCATTTGCCAAATTTGGGCCCAACATGACAATTTATCTAGATTGTGTTGCACATCGTCAACTTGTTCTTTTGAGAGTACGCTATTTGCAATTTTTGTATCGTCAGCAAATTTTGAGATTGTACAGGTGAGACCCTCATCTATGTCGTTGATGTAAATTAGAAAGAGAATTGGTCCTAGTACCGATCCCTGGGGTACCCCGCTACTTACATTGGTCCATTTAGATGCCTTACCGTTTATGACTACTCTTTGCTTTCTGTTGCTGAGCCAATTTTCTATCCATTTCAACACACCGTCTTGTATTCCATGCGCTTTTAGTTTTAGCAGTAAACGTTTGTGGGGAACTTTGTCAAAGGCCTTTTGAAAATCAAGGTATATAATATCTACAGCTTTACTCTCATCGTAGAGGTTGAGGATATCGTGGAAGAAGTCTAAGAGGTTTGTTAAACAGGAACGTTTTTTACGAAAGCCGTGTTGAGTATCTTTAAGTATGTTATTTTCCTCTAAGTGATTTACGAGTCTGTCTCGTATGACCGTTTCTAGCATTTTACATACAACTGAGGTTAAGCTAATTGGACGATAGTTACTGGGTAGGGATTTGCTGCCTTTTTTGAATATCGGTGTTACGTTGGCTAGCTTCCACTGATCAGGCATAGTTCCAGACTGCAAGGATTTATTGAATAGTAATGTCAG